>MUZK01004533.1:0-47861 GCA_003013055.1 Juglanconis sp. DMW523 | reverse complement strand
AAGAATTTGACGACAAGTTATTTCAGTAAAGATACTAGGGTTTACCGGTGAATTTACTATGCATTACCTAGTGAATTTACCGTTTATTCCCTAGTGAATTTACTACGAATCCTAAGGTGAATTCGCTACTAATTCCCGCGACGAATCTACTATAAATTCCCCTAACGGTATAGTTAGAAGAAACTCGCTATTAATTGCTACCCGAATATATTCTTTATCTATAAAGAGGCTTAAGAAAGGAAATAGATATATTATTAGCTTAAGATAAGAAGATTTATCGCGTCTAATAACGCGGATATACGGTATATTATAGCCTAATAGCCGGTAGTAGATATACTAAAGAAATATATCCTATAGGGATAGATATATAGATTAATAGCCTAAAGGCTATTTAGTAGGCGGCACGCCTGCAAACCTATAAATAGAAATAAATAATCTAACCTAAACTAAAACTCTACTATCCCTTAGGTATAATACTACCCTCCTAACGGGATTTAAGGCCCTTTTCAGCCTTAATATAGTCCTAAAGACTATATATATAAATAACTAAATATTAACCTTAGAAGGCCTAGATAAATAAGAAAATATACCTATAATTAGGCGTCTATATAATAAAGGAAAATAATAGATTTAGTAGTAGCCTCCTTAGGGCAGGTTACTATAGCGCTCTTAGTTATACGCCTCCTCCTCCTCTTCGCGCTTACTAGTAAACGAGTCGTCTACCTATATATTTAAGATTTTAGCGGCTATAGAGTTATAGTCGGTTAGCGTTAAATAATACGCTTTAATAATACTATAATAGCGGATATAGGAGTTAATAGCTAAAAGACGTTTCTTATAGGTCTACTCTATAGTAGCGTTAATCTTATTTTTATAGGCGCCTACCTACTTAGTAAAAGTAGCGGTATAATTAACAGTACTATCCGCAGGCGTAGTTATAATAGCTTAGGGCATAGGCGACCCACGCCGAAGGTCCGCTGCAGTCGAGGAAGATGCGCTCCGTTATATTAAAATCGGCATTCGCAATGGTCTGCAGTCCATTGGCGAAACTTCATGGTAGCTTCTGGCGACTTTTGGTAGCTTCAAGAAGCAGGCTGATATCCTCAGGATCTGGGCCGGGCGCTATCTCGCAGTTATAGTTGCTGTAAAAGGACGAACTTTGCTCGGGTAATGCTAACTTGGAAATGTGGGGACTTCACTTCATCGGATTGATGGCTAGCCGAGGTCCACTATGCCACTATAGGAATTGCGCGTTCAGATTCGGATGCGGACCCCATCCAGCAGCCCAGCCACCATATTTTGCGTACCTGTGAGCGCTGAGTCAGCCGGCTGACTTTGAGATACCTGCAGTTGTTCCAATCATCTCGCATTCCCTTTACTCTCATCCTTCCACATCATTCCTGCTCTGTGTATCGCTTGCATATCCTTCTCACTACACTGCTCCAACATCCAGTTTCGTCCTTGTCCTCTTGAGGCCGACGCCACAATACTGCATTGCACACTCGCAGTACGCACACAGAATTGATGGTCGGCGCGCCCATTACCAAGCTACAGCAATCCTGGGTTCTGGGGAGGGTGGTCTCCTCTGAGCACATCTCACGAGGAACTCCTGAACAGCTAAGCTACTGTCTATTCTGTTGTGCATGTGCTGTTGCTTCTTGAAGCGGCAAGGAGCACCTGGATTTTCCTTATTGTTTTCGTTTTCTATCTATCTTTCTCTCTGCATAATTAAGCCACCGATTCCCTACCCTATCAACCCTTACGTCTTGTGCGACGCAAGAACACTGAGCCAAGGCTGCTCCGGACGTCAGCGGGTGCGTTGCGAAAAGCCTGGGCGGGTGGGAGACCTGCGTGAGCCCTCATCACGCAGGGGCACTCTGTTTCCGCTGGTCCTTCTGTTGCCGATGTTCAAGAAGCTAACAGACATACAGTATCCCGACGATCATGGCCGCAATCTCGTCTACCTCCGCGAAGCTTCTAATCCATGAGACTGTCGAGGTCGAGGTCGACGGCGTAGCTGATGGCAGTTCTGCGGTCAAACCCTTCTCCGCGAAGTCCACATTTTCCTATAATGCCTCGAAAAACACCGCCTTCTTTAAGCTACGGGTCTCCTTCCCCCTCCCAGACAATAAGAACGGTTCGGTCTATATCTATATTCCTCCCGAGTATATTAGTTCAATCAACTACTTAATACATACGGCACCGAGATCTTCGCAATTTCGTCCCTGCTTGCGGTTTTCGCTATATTAACTAGCGCTTTTGATAGGTCCCCACGGCTGGGTGCCCTCGGGTCTAGAGAAGAAACAATTATGTGCATCTCTACGCGCGGTAGCGTTATAAACCGACTTGGCCGTGTATTTGCCCCAACGCGCTATTTCCGAATATGAAGCTGTTATACTCTGTAGTGCATTGGCTAGCGCCTTGTGGACTTCGTGTCCGAATCTTTGCGAACTGAATAGCTTGTACGCGGGCCAAGGAGGACAGGTCATCAGCGTCGCATTACTGTCTCAGCCGAGTCCTCCCCCATACAATGAGCAGAACCAACGTCACGATCTCGACGGGCTTGACAGATCTTCCACCAGTAATCCACCACCCCACAAGCGGCAGCGGGTTAGTCCAGGATCAGAAGTCAAAGGCCCGATGCTTGTAGAGGGAGCGGACGATGTGCGAAGGGTATGTGAAGAGCTGGTATCACAGCATCACGCTGCATTGCGCTCTAAGTTTCTGGCGGGGCAGAGCCCCCTGCGAATTGAGATGTTAGGGGAGCTAAAGCAAATGGAAGAACGGGTTCTCGTGAAAACACGGCAATTCGTAAGCGAGCAAATCGAACAGCTGAAGAGCGACGTGGCAGACGACATCCAGCCAGAGGGTTGGTGAAGTCACGTCTTTGGTCCTGGAGCAGGTGCGGGATGAGTACGAGTTGTATATAGACGACCGTGTTGATGGAATCAAAGTGGAAACGGAGGACTTTGTAAAAGATGAAATGGCGAATGTAGAGGATGGTGTCTTGGACCGGTTCCAAGAAGGAACATGGCATTTTCGGCCTTCCTAATAAGTAGCCGGGGACCCAGAAGAGCATTCAATGCTTACTGGTGCTATATCTACTCTGGGATGTGAGCATTTAAAACGTATGGGTGAGCAGATTGACTTAGGTGGCCGTCCGCATCGTTCTATACTTTCACTAACATGCTCTGGGGGTGCCCGGAGTCGACTGGACAGCCGCAGCGACCAGCGGCCCAGCGCAGGCAAAAAAAGGGGGATGACTTCCTAAACGGCAATTGTGAACCTGTCTTTGTTGTTTTCGGTTTCCAGTCCATTGCCTTCGATAAGCCTTATCAGTTATGTGATATCGTGCTCTTACTAGCGATTCGGTCCCACTCCTCTAAACCTGCAAACAATCTACATTTTCTTTCCTTCTCACTGTCTTTCAAACTATCAACCTCACAATCGCTATGGTCCTAGGCATCGTCCATCGTTTGTATATCAATCATATATAATCTCATTATTTCTAACACTGTAAGTTCCTCCTGCTTCATCGCAAACAGTCGCTGACCTCCCAGCGTCACGAATCCACGATGCCCGACTCTCGCTTACGTGGTCGCTCTGCCCAGATCCTTGACGCAGACACTGTCGTTATAACAGCCTGCATGGACCAGATCTCGCGAACGATGCAACGCCTGTTTAGACGACTTCAACCGTCGCTAACAAGGGCAATTCGCGATACGACCCTCGGATCCCTCCAGCAGCTCGGTATGCACCACGATACTGCCTTGCACCGGTCCCAGGTAATAATCCATCCGCCAGACGAAAGGATTTATCTCCTGCTAGAATATGATCGGGCTCGGCCGTACAAACTGCCCTGAAGTCCATTCCCAATACTCCTGCCGCTGAGATACAAAAGTGACTTGCGTATCGAACGTCACCTCGCACTCGCGGTACACTATAGTGGAGTTGCTTTTCTCGTGACGTGTCAGCCTGAATGAGTGGGGGTGAAGGGGAGGGCATAAGCATACGAGTAGGTGGTCTGTTGGTGGAAACCGGTCGCTAGCGTTGCAGTTGACAATGCGGGCCTTGGATTGCGGCTAGCGGCAAGCGACATGGAGGAGTGTGGACGACTGTGACTGTTGTGGTTCCTGTAGCTGTCGCGGTTTCTGTGGCTGTCGCGATTGGTCACCGGAGCGGTGCTGGCCACTGGAGCAGTGCTGGTGACGGACTGCGCGGCTAGTGCCTCTGCGGTTGCGTCGACCCAGGCTTCCACCCGAGGATCCCGTCTACGCGCTCGCTGAGGTTGGCAGTGGACGAGAGACGTATTGGCGCTCGCCATGATAGCTGGACGATCCAGGGTCAGAGCAGCCAGGGAGTTGTTGGCCTGAATGATCAAGGTCTCGGAAGAGTCCGGGGAAACTGTTCGAGTTAATTCGGCCACAGGTTCGTCGAGGTCGATGATGATTGTGCTGGAGCTGTCGGAGACAACTGTCGGAGGCGGCGTGTGATATGCTCTATCAAGCGAATTTTCGAAAAAGTGCCGCTCCATTTTCTAACGTAGTCCGCGGCCCTTCCCTTTTCTTTTTGTTTTTGGGCAATGGCCGCCTCGTTACAGCCTCCTTATATAGTTTTGAATATCTGTAACAACATAGAGGATTATATAATGTATCTTGACACTGTAGATCCGTATGGCTGTCTTCCCAGTGACCATAGTGACTTGCTCCCGGTCGACTCTTCAAGTCGCTCAGAGTCAGAGCCTGGTTGTTTCCATTCCAGTTCTCGTCACTTGGACCAAATTGCTCAACAACCGCTCCCTGGGACCCTCGATGGCAAAGACTCCTCTCGTCGCACCCCTCTTGGAAGTCTGCAGTTCAAGGCTGGTCCGATACGAGAACTTGCCAGAGGACACCCAGGACCCTACACTGATGCTGCTCATGGAAGACACTGACACGATTCCGGAGCGATATGCTTTCTTGGGAAACTACAGGCGCTATAGTTCCCAGATCATCGAGACCATTGTCGCCCAATAATAATATCTCAGTCGAGTTTCAAGGAGAAAGCATTATCGCATCCTAACTCGAAGCCTACAACTCCTCTCACTCACCCTGGTCACATACCTCACTGGATCCATTATCAAGCATACTGAAGGCTTGTGATTCCGCAATAGCATTGTCCAACATGTACACCGTCAGGAACCGCCGCCCGGCAAGCAACCGGTATGCGTGAAGCATGTCAGCATCTGCCCGCGTGTTCGGCGACAAGGTATCGAGGTTCGGGACAATCCATGCATCAGGCTCGGAAAGGGCAAATTGGAAACCCAGAGTCTCATCGCCAGACGAATCCTTGTATAACGGAGCAAGTCTTTCTGGTAATTGTAGCCGGTGGTGTGTGAGCGAGTCGATTTGTTCCGGGCGAATTGATAGATGGACTTTGGACCGCACAAAGTCGCCCCGTATCGTCGGAGGGAGGAGAGTGACAGGCGATTGAAATTTGAAGAAGGCGGTTTTGTAGGCAGGGTCGAAGAAGATGATCATATGTGAACGGAAGGAGCATCTAGGACTCTATTCAGAGCGATTGTGAGGATCTTGCGAGTCCACAATGACGTGTTTTCGGAGACGGATAGTGTCGGAAGACGAAGACGTAGCCATAATGAGCAACTGCTTCTATACTTGAGCACTTGTTAGTGCCAGAAGATTAAATAGGGTGGGGAGAAAGGGCGTATGAAGGTCTGGTAGAAGACGGACGAAATGAATCTCCTATAGACTATCGTGGAAGGATTCCCACCCTCCCCAGCTTTTATACAGTAATGTCACCTTGGATCAGCCTTGACTCTCTGTTCGTAATCGGTATTTTCAAAGGTTAGGGTAGATGAATTAGATTCGGGGATGAAAAGCGAGGTAAAAATGGAGGACGACACCACAACGAAAGCTGGTCTCGCGTGAGGTCAGCAATGCGGTTCCCCCTGCCCTCAGCTTCTCCAAAGAGGAAGATAACGGCGTCAGGACCGAAGCACAGAAACAATCGATGTCCAATGTGTCTGGCGAACCAGGAGGAGCCCCCTCAGCCATTTTTCTTCTCCCTATGTGCACAGACGTGTAAGTAAGCATCCTCCACTGATATTAGTCAACCCTCATCCTCCAAGGGCTTCAGCATGCAAACCTGCCTTAGATATATAGCCTTTGGTTTCGGCTCCGCTATCTTTCTGACCTCGTCCTGCCTATTGTCGCGATGTTTCCCACGTCGAGTTGCGGCAGCCTGAAAGGGGCGTTTCAGAAAGTTAGCTTGTGCCCGGGAAAAAAAATCCACTGTTTTGTCGTTTGGTGGGTCGCCAACTTGTGGAGATGCAAAGAATGCAGCTGTTAGCTAGCCAAGTATGCCAGCTGGGAGCTTGAATGTGCCGGGAATCAGGGGCTCTGTCTGCTTTAGAGTTACGTCCCATATAATCGCCTAAGATAGCTAGGTTAGAAATAAGTCTCTATAAGAGTTAGGCGGTAGGGCAGTACTTACTAACTATACAATCGCCTAAGACAGCTAGGTTAGAAACGAGTCTCTATAAGAATTAAGCAGCAGGGCAGTACTTACTAACTATACGATCGCCTAAGATAGCAGGTCAGAAACGAGTCTCCACGAGAGTTGGGCGGCAGGGCAGTACTTACCTCCTATACGACCGCCTAAGACAGCATGTCAGAAACGAGCCTCGAATACTCCACAGCAAACATCTTTCAGTGGAGGATTAAAAACTTACCTCCTCGTATTCTCCATTGTCTTCAACAGTGGTTGCCATCCGACCTTTTGCTCCCTAGGCCTGCAACTTACTTTATCCAAGACTGTACCGATTTATAAGAACCAAATAAACTCCTCGAGGTTCCTCAAAGTATTAGGACCTTTTCCCGAGGAAAAATTACCATTCATGAACATCATTAAGAAAGTAATGGGAGTGTAGATAGACATCATGGACAATGCATACTTCAGACTCCCTAGCTATTGCCACAATACACACCTCTGCATCAATGACTTCTAAGTTTGCATAGGGTCTTCTCAGGCAAGTTTCAGTTGGGGAAGTAAGACTACCCTCAGACAACCACCATAGACGACCGACTAAGGCGACCGCCCAAAAACAATCGTCGAAAGTAGCCATCGGATTCCGGAGGCGAACAACCGAAGGCCAACACCCAACGCAGGCATACCAAGGCGAGTGTACCAAGGCCAAAACCCAGTGCCCAAGGCAATTATTCCAAGGCAACGATGAGTTTTAATTACCCCAAAGGAGATAGCCCGGCATCACCACCCGTCCGGTTACCCATTTTCAATGTTGTGCTCAGCCATGATACCTTGCTTTTCAGACAAGAAAAATGTGAAACATGGTTCTGTGCAAACAATATCATGACGACTCCTGCAATGTGTGCAATTACTCATCCCTAAGCAGTAAACACCTGCAGAGTTTACTACCTATAGTGGTATTCTGGGACTCTGCCTTGGGAGACTGAAGTCATGCTCTGCTGTTTCGCAAGGCTGACCGCAGGATCCAGTTTGCGCATACTCTCTTTCCTCCCAGTCTTTTCTATCAGTCATTATGTCTCTTGTCAAAATCCTTGTTTTCTTCGTACGAGAAAAAACCCTGGAATGAAAAGCCTCCTCCATCCGCCAGCTCGAGCTTCCTCCGTTCAATTCTTCGACAACAACCCCTTTCCTCCAAACCATTTTGCAAGCAACGTGAAAGCACCGCCGGCCAGGCAGAAGACGCCGCTGAGGATGGCAACTTGGCTGTAGCCCCCATAGGTCGACACAAGTACTCCATTGACCGGGGGACCGATCAAGGCGGCGACACTGGACGATCCGATTCCCATGCCCATGTACGTGCCGATGTTCCGTGGGTCGTCGGGCACGCTGGCGAACGAAACAGACCCAGCCGAGAAAATGGCGCCAGAGGTGAAGCCAAAGACGGCGGTGAAGACGATGATAGCCGCGTTGCTGTGCACCCGGCTCCAGCACAGAATGACGATGCCAGTAGATGCGGCGGCTACCACGAGGGTGTTGAGTCGGCCGAGTTTGTCCGACAAGATGCCTGGAAGGATTCGTCCGGGAAGCGAGGCTGCGTTCAGGATCGATACGAGGTAAAATGCCAGTCCAGTGCTCATGCCCTGGGACACGGCAAAACTGGGAATGTAGAATATCGGCACGAACATGCCCAGGAAGAGACAGAACAGCGCCGCGGTGAGCGACAAGAACCGCTTGTCCTTGAAAGCCGAAAGAAGGAAGAGACTGCTCTTGCGAGGCGGCAGCCGGGCGCGGATCAAGAACGAAGACGGGCCTAGCACGGCCAAGATGATGAAGCCACAGATCCGGACGGCCCAAGCGAAGCCAATGTTTGGGTTTTCGAACATCTTGCCAAGGGCGATGGGGAACACGACACCGCCGACCGAAGATCCAGCAACGGCAAGACCCATCGCGGCGCCGCGTTTCTTTTGGAAGTACTGGGGTGTCGCTGCGTTGGCTGGCCCCATGGTCATGCCTAGCGCGATGCCGCCGAGGACGCCCTGCGCCAGAATGAACTGCCACAATTCGTGGCAGAGACTGGTCATCATGATAGAGAAGACGTAGACCAACGCAGCAGGCCGGATCACTTTGGCGCCGAACCTGTCGAAAAGTGGTCCGCCAAACAGGGTCCCTACGAAGACGAAGAAGAGTTGTAGCGAGCCTATCCAGGCGATGTCCGAGCCGCTGTTGTTGCGGAGTTGATGCGATTCGTAGTACTCTTGGTACACACTGCCATAGAAACTCTAGTCAGTCTAAAGTTCGAAGACAGAATTTCCCAGGAAAATAGGGAGGCTTGACAAACCCGAAAGAGTTGATGTAGCCAAAAGTGCAAAACATGGCGCCAGCATGGCCAGCTGCGACGGACCAGGCACGAAGTCCGCCGTCCGGGAAAGCCATGTGTGCTGGAGGCGATGCTTTCTCCTGGTCACCAGAGCTTCTGACATCCGAGAGGCTAGGAGGATTCGTCCTGGCATCGCTGCCGTCGATCTTTGCATGTGCCAGTGCACGTGCAGGAGCGTCACCGGCAGGTGGTGAGGCGGAATTTTTGTGGGAACTCATGTTGGTCGGCAGAATACTTTATTGAGTGCCTGAAGAGTGTTGCTCAAGTTTGACTGCCGAGAATGGATTATCTTGAGCTTGTTGTTGAAATAAGCTTCCAATTCCTGTTTGTGGGCCGTTGGTCGCGCTGTGAAATAGTAGTGTTCTTCGGACATGTGCTCGGTCTATCAACCTGCTTATGTCCGCTCGAAGCTCATCCCCGAGCATGATGGCAAACTGGATCCCAGTCGAGCATTGTGGGCTTGCAATTCGCAGTAAAGTAATCAGCCAGGGACGGAGGTTACGCCGACAGTCGGTCTTGACTTCTGAAGTAGAAGTTGGTATCCAGGGCTGCCAGTTTTCTTCACCCCAAGAAAGGCCGCGCGACCCGTGGCGATCCTCGGGCATTTGACCGTTATCCCCGTCGTCTCGGAGATGGAGAGTGCTTGAGCCAATCAGAGGAATACTATCGACCGAGACATCACCTCAGCACTAGTCCGAGCCATGCGTTGAGACAGCGCCGCCAGCCACTGCTCACTGCCAGGATAGATGAGAAGTACCATGCGGAATATATATGGCTTACCTGTGACCCATCAATATTCGGTGCGGAGACTTTGTCACCCTCTTCATATGTATATCACCCACTGACTACTGGTTGTGTTCCTTTCGTTCACACAGTCCCCAGTCATCAAATTATCTCGTCAACCCACCGAAGCAATCAAGTGCCCAGTTCGCGACAAGCCCGATCTGGGATCTGTCATTCTCTGTACCTCAACCCTAAATTTCACAGGTCCCGTTTCAGCGAACATGCCTTTCGGACAAGCGCTCAAAGTTGCTGCTGTGGGCTCAGTGATTTACGTGGTGGCCAAGAAAGCGTACGTATCCACTCCGGTGGAAGATTGATGTGGTGCCTCCGTGCCAATCGAGTGAATGAATCCAAACTCTAACAGTATCTGATTTGCAGCACCAATAACAGTCCCAATGGACGTCATGGTAATGGCAGTCCTCCCCCTCCCACCGGATATCACTCTTACCCCCCTGGGGCCCCTGTACGACCACCTGCCACATAGCAGCAGGAGAGTCAGCTTGAAAACAACGCAAAGGCGCCTGGAAGCATAAGGAAGGAGCATAAACATTGGGGCGGTTCATCCAATTAGGTAGTTTTAGCTTCTGATTGATCAGAGCTACAGTCTGATCTTTCCTCTCCTCTCCTCTAAACTTGGAAGTTATAGACCACCGCATCTCTAGGTATCATCGACCGCACGGACTTGCTCTGCCGCAGCCAATTCCCATATGCTCGGATAGAAACATTCCTTGTCCAACTTTTTGCGTGTGTGCGCGTCTCTTTTCCTGCTGTTCTTTCCTTGGAGAATGTGTGTGGACGCTGCCAAAATCCCAGTTGCGAGATCCCACGCCGAATGTTGTCTGGCTGCGACTTTAAATCTCGCACTGGAAATACAGGGCGTGCAACCGGGAGTAAAATTGAGCCACCTTACAATCACGCATTATCCAATATTAGAAAGCTAGCAATGAATATCCTGCTGCACAGCAAGACATCATCCGATATGCATGGCGGGAGTGTAGCTAGCTACAACCATCCTGCTGAACAGCATGAAGCTTTCCAGTATCTCCAACTCCTATCAATCCTTATACAGCGCCACCTGAACCCCAGTGAGATTCGACGGCCCGACACGCATCACCCCAACATAAGGCGCAGAGTCCCGAGCCTCAATGCGCTTATACACCCGCAACAGTCGTGCCAGCATGTAGCTCGCTTCGGAAGTCACCAAAAACTGCGCCGGGCACCGACGAGCCCCGCCGCCAAAGGGCACAAAGTTCCAGTAGGGGCGCATGCCGTCCCACCGCTCCGGCTTGAACTCGAGAGCGTCGGGGCCCCATTTTTCGGGGTCTCGGTGCATGACGTTTTTGTTGGCCTGGACGACATCGCCTTTGCGGACGAAGATGGGCTCTGTGCCATCTGGTCCACCGCCGAGAGGCAGAGTCGTGTCGTTGACGCACATTCGGACCTGAACAGTGACTTGTGTTAGTGCTCTGCTGTAATTCCGCCGAATCCAAAAATCATGGGCTCACCTGCGTCACGCCATTTGGGTAGAGCCGGTGGGTCTCGTTCAGAACACCATTCAGCCATTTCAGGTTCCGAAGCACCGCAAAGGTTAGATCCTCATCTCCGTGAGCCAGCACCTCTTTCCGCAACTCCTCCCAGATATCCGGCCGTCGTGCGAGGTTCCACAGGATATGCCCGATGAAGATCGAGGTGGTGTCGTTGTTAGGGACGAACATGAGACTGAGATGGGACCGGAGTTCGTCCGGATTCTTGACGTGTTGGGCAATATTCCAGATCAGGTCTTTGCGCTCCGAGTCTTTGGGATCCTTACCCAGGCGTTCGAATTGTTCCATCTCGGCGTATGTGCGATCTATATGCGTGTTGATGTAACTGTGGACTGTCCCAACACAATCATACCAGGCCTGGTTGCGGAAGAGAGAGAGATACTTGTACCACTGCAGCCGGAGTCTCAGAAATCTAAGAACGTCTCGCATTGCGGTGATGATGCTCGCACGCTCTGGATGACCGAGGCTATCAACCGATTCTCCAAAGAGAGATTCCGAGTTGACATCCAGAAACTGTCAGGGCACCAGTTAGATGAGAAAGAGGGAACAAAAAGGTGGAGAGAGATGTTCGAGGAGGGGACTCACCCATCGCTGAAGCAGGGGCTGGATATCAAAGGTTTCACCATCGGCTGGTAACAGATCCATGAACTTATCCGTATGGCCTTGAAGCCTCTCAGTGTCTGTGTAGACATCGCGGTGAAAGAAGCCCTTGATCAGGAAACGGGCATATTCCCACTCCTTCCCGTCAACCGTGCTGACACCTTTGTCCGCAAATGGGTGGGTTGCCTTGTTGTTGCGCCGTGTGGGAGATACAGCGAAGTCCTTCCAGACCACTGCAGACATGGCCTTGACATTCTCGGGCTCGATAGTGTAGATGAAGCGCGAGCGGGCAAAGTTGACGAGGAAGGTCTTGGGCTTGTTCTCGTGGATCTTGTTGAGCCAGACGAGGTAGCGGTTCTCGCGCAAAGCCTTGGCCATTCCTAGGACGAGGTCCGAGCCAAAGACGGGATCTTTGTGTGGGTAGTTGGGAATCTTGCCGCAGCCCAAGAGCTTTCGCTTCCGGTCGTAGTCGATCGAGGCCAAAATGGAGCGGCATGTTGATAGAAGGATGTAAAGTACAATGGTGCCAAGGATTGCGTATAAGATCGAAGTCGTTGCCGCTGGTGCCTCATACTGGGATCCGATGTTCACCAGATACGGCCACGCAGGCTGGTGTTTCGATGTGAAAGATTCCATTGTGTGGTCTCACGAAGGAAGCTAGAGGTTGGAACCTTCTGTGAGTCTACACAGGTAGAAGTGTACCAGGCGTCAGACGAATTGCCCTGGTGGTGCTTTTGCTGCGCGCTATGAGGAGGGAGGAGGGGGTTTTGACATGAAAGAAATCGCATCAAGCATCACTAATAACTCGTATACATTTTCAGATGCCCTTTTTGCCCCTTGAGATGCCTACTGGGGTCCACTTCTTCACGAGGGGTCAGCAAAATAGTCCGTTGGATTGTCCGAGAATAGAGTATTAGTGCTCACGGCTTTATCACCGAGCTACCCAGTGGAGTCACCGAAATCCCCATTGCACTATGTCCGTCACTCCGGCAAGCTGACAAGTTCTCCAATGCTTAGTATGTGCAGCACAAAGCTTCCGTGAATACTCCGTGCTGATATCACCAGCCGGACTCGCATCTTGGTAATCGAGGTATCGCCATCAGGCTACCACCGGGGCCGCAGCTGAGTGACAATGGCGCCACGCGGGACGGAGATCTGGCTCGGGGCACTCCATTCCGGTGTAGACGGCACCAAAGTAGGATTTCGATGGCGAAAGTTAGGGGCTTGTTGGCGCTGTTCAAGGCCATAATATAGTCGACTCTGTGCTCACAAAATCTGGAGCAAGTTAGTTTCTTTTTTAAAAACGCTATACTGGCGGGTGTTCCTCACCAAATCGAAGACCATCGCTCTGCTTCAACACTGCCCGCAGACTCGTTGGCTCGTCCGCATCTGAACAAGACCTACCGTTATACACCATCTCAACATTATCATCACGACGCTTGTTCCTGAGACAAGTATGAACGAGGCCATAGCAATCGTGGGATCTGCCTGCAGATTCCCAGGAGGGGCGTCATCTCCCTCGAAACTCTGGGACCTCCTTCGAGATCCCCACGATGTCCTCGGCCATCTTGGAGAGGATCGACTGAACCTTTCCCGGTTTTACAACGCCAACGGCGAGCACCACGGCAGTACTGATGTCAAGGATGGTCGTGCGTACCTATTGTCTGGGGATCACCGACGATTTGATGCGGCCTTCTTCAACATCAGCCCGGCCGAGGCGGACGGAATGGACCCACAGCAACGGATTACCCTCGAGGTGGTATACGAAGCCCTGGAGTCTGCCTGCTGGAGCCTCGATCGTGTCCGTGGCTCCAATACGTCGGTCCACGTAGGAGTTATGACTGGAGACTTCGCGGATATCCAACACCGCGACCCGGAAACTCTTCCCACGTACAACTCGACCGGCACGGCACGAAGCATCCTATCAAACAGGATTTCCTACTTTTTCGATATCAACGGTCCTTCGATCACAATCGACACCGCGTGCTCTAGTTCGCTCGTAGCCTTGCATCAAGCTGTTCAGGGCATCCGGGCCGGGGATGCTACCACAGCTATCGTCGCGGGCGCGAACCTTATTCTGGACACCGGCATGTACATCGCCGAGTCGAGCCTACATATGCTTTCGCCGGATTCGAGGTCAAGAATGTGGGATAAGTCGGCCAATGGGTACGCGCGTGGCGAGGGCTTCGCGGCGTTAGTGCTCAAGCCTCTGAGTGCTGCCGTCGCGGACGGTGATCATGTGCAGGCGGTGATTCGCGGCACTGGAGTGAACTCGGACGGGCGCACTAGGGGCATCACAATGCCCAGTTCCAGTGCCCAGACGGCGCTGATTCAGCAGACTTATCGCCGTGCAGGGCTGAACCCCCTGGACGCCAGGGACCGTTGCCACTATTTCGAGGCCCATGGCACAGGGACCCTTGCGGGCGATCCCGTCGAAGCTCGGGCCATCCGCGATGCTTTCTTCCCACGGACAGCAACAACAACAACAACGACCACCACTGACGATCATGACGCGGAACCACAGCCCGGGCCACTCTTTGTTGGTTCTATCAAAACAGTCATCGGACATCTGGAAGGCTGCGCGGGCCTGGCTGGGGTGCTCAAGGCTGTTTTGGCCATCCAGAACCGTAGCATTCCGCCGAACCTTCTTTTCAACGAGCTCAACCCGGCCGTTGCCCCGTTCTACGACCACCTGGAAGTCCCCACGACACTCTTGCCATGGCCTGAGACCGGACCGGGCCCGCTTCGGGCCAGCGTAAACAGCTTCGGGTTTGGAGGCACCAACGCCCACGTTATCATTGAGAGCTACGCGCCCCCGAGTGCGACTCCCACTGGCAGACTGAATGGCGGGAAGGCCACACTTGTCTCTCCTCCAGAAGATGTCTTCGTCGGCCCGCTGGTGTTCTCAGCTCATACCGATTCATCGCTCCTTGCCAACGTGAAGGCATTCTCCGAGCACATTCGTTCCAATCCTGACATCGACTTGGAAGATCTGGCCTGGATGCTGCAGACGAAGCGCACGTCGTCGTTCCCAGTCAAGAAGTTCTTCTCAGGAGCCACGCGTCAGCGTCTCCTGGATTTCATGGAGTCATTCGCAGCAGACTGCGACTCTAGTCCTGACTCTGCCGTAGGCACTCGTGCTCAGCTGATGAACACCGGTGAAAAGCCAGGAGTGCTTGGTGTCTTCACTGGACAGGGAGCCCAATGGGCGTCGATGGGAAAAGGCCTCATCGCGTCGTCTCAAGTCTTCAGAGAGTCGATCGAGAAATGCGAGGCGCACTTGTCGGCACTTCCCAGCCATGATGCGCCCACATGGTCACTCAAGGATGAGCTGATGGCGCCCGAGCCGTCGTCCCGCCTGTCTGAAGCGCTCTTGTCGCAACCTCTCTGCACGGCGCTGCAAATTGCTTTGGTTGATCTGATCAGATATACCGGTATCCACCTGGATGCAGTAGTAGGTCGAATCTTCCCATGACCATCCTTTCAGATGCAGAAACTAACTACATCCGTCCAAAGGTTGGCCATTCTTCTGGTGAGATTGCGGCTGCGTACTGCGCCGGTATCATCGACTCCAAGGCAGCTATGGAGATTGCTTACTACCGTGGCTACTATGCCAAGCTGTCCGGCGGTTCAGAAGGCCAGAATGGCCGTATGATGGCCGTTGGACTTTCCTACGACGACGCCGAGGCGCTGTGCAACCGCCCTGAATTCGCTGGCCGCATCTCGGTTGCAGCAAGCAACTCGCCAATGAGCACTACTGTCTCTGGTGATATGGCGGCCATCGAGGCAGCGCATGCGTATCTTGACTCTGAAAAGATCTTTGCCAGACTCCTCAAGACCGACACCGCCTATCACTCACATCATATGCTGCCCTGCGCCCAGCCATACCTCGAGTCACTTCGAAATTGCAACATTGAGATTCACGAACCCCGTTCCGATTGTGTCTGGATCTCGAGCGTTCGGGGAGATGCTGCTTTGCTTGAAGACGACTTGTCTGAACTTAAGGGGCAGTACTGGGTGGATAACATGTGCAAGCCCGTCCTCTTCTCGCACGCCATTGAGGCCTCGATCTGGAACGGAGGGCCTTTCGAAATCGCCCTGGAATTTGGACCTCACCCGGCCTTGAAGGGCCCTGTCGAGCAAACTTTCAAGGCATCATTCGGGCACGCTCCGGCATACGCCGGTCTCACTCGCAGGGGCGATTCGGAGGTGGAAGCGTTCTCTGGTGCCATGGGCTACGTTTGGTCCCACCTAGGCCCCGGCTTTGTTGACTTCGACGGATATCGCCGTGCATTCCAGCATCTGCAATCGAGGGAGCCACAGGTGCTACAAAGTCTGCCTAGCTACTCTTGGGACCATAGCAGGGTGCATTGGAGAGAGTCTCGTATCTCGCGAAACTACCGCCTGCGCAATGACCAGGGCCATGAGTTGCTCGGACGAAGGGTGCCAGACGATTCCGACGATAGCATGCGATGGAGAAACGTGTTGCGTCTGGCGGAGATCCCTTGGCTCCGAGGTCATGTCTTCCAAGGCCAGTTCCTCTTCCCTGGCGCTGGATATGTTGCCATGGCATTGGAAGCTGCTCGGGCCATGGCCACTGTTGATGGCCGCCCCGTCCAGCTGTTTGAGCTCCAAGACGTGGTTCTGAGTCGCGCAATTGTCATCCCCGATGGGTCAGGCGGCATTGAAACGGCGTTCACAACCACGAAAGTGAACAGTGTCCAGGGGCCCAACAAGACCTCTGACGAAGACGTGCTGGTGGCGGAATTTGCCTGTCATTTCTGTCCTGATGAGGTCAAGGGGGATCTGGTCAAGGCATGCCAAGGCAGATTCGTCATTCACTTTGGAGGACCTTCACCAGAAGTGCTTCCGCCGAGGCTTCCGCAGGCGCCAGGTCTCGTCCCTGTCGACATGGGTCGGTTCTACGAGGCCATGGGTAAGGTGGGACTGGACTACACGCATCTGTTCAACAGACTGGTCGGTGGACACAGATGTCTTGGAGCTTCCTCCGTCACGGCCTCGTGGCCTACATCTGAGACGGGCGGCTTATATCTGATTCACCCCGCCATCCTCGACGTCGCCTTCCAGTCCATCTACGTCGCATTCTCTTCACCTGGAAGTGGCGATATCTGGGCTCCGTATCTACCGGTTCGCATTCGTCGGCTCGCGGTTAACCCCAATCTCGGATCAGATCTTGGTGAGGACCGCTCCGACATGAAGATGGAAGCTGATGCATTCCTGGATACTGGGAGCTCCACACTGCTCCAGGGCGACATTAATCTGTCAGGCCCGAACAGCAATTTTACTGGACTTCAAGTCGAAGGCATTGCCATGCAGGCAGTCTCTGAGCCTGGGCCGGACAATGACAAGCTCATATTCTCGGAGACAGCTTGGGGTCTTGACATGTGTTCCGGCTTGACCGCTCTGCAAGACACCAAGCAGGTTGCTGATGACATTCCACTGATCGAGGCACTCGACAGGACGGCTCTCTTTTATTGGAAGACCCTGGTTCAAGAAGTTACCGCAGACGAGATCGAGAGCGCCAAGTGGTATCATCAGCGCATGTTCGACGCCATTCATGCCATGCTGGACTTGACGCGAAAGTCTCTCCATCCCATTGCCCAGGCAACTTGGCTTGACGACGACAACACGACCATCACGGCTCTCGGCCAGCCCTACGATCACCGCGTCGACATGCAGCTAATTCACGCCGTTGGTCAAAACCTGGCGTCCGTTGTGCGCGGCGAGACTCAACAACTCGAGGTCATGGTCCAGGATGACATGTTGAACCGGTTCTACATGGAGGGCTACGGCTTTTCCGTCATCAACGATGCAGTCGCCTCCGCTCTCAAACAGATATCCTTCAAGCACCCTGGCGCCAGGATCTTGGAGATCGGCGCCGGTACTGGTGGCACCACGCGCAGCATCCTCGATGCGATCGGGAGCAAGTTTAATTCGTACACTTATACCGACATCTCTCCCGCTTTCTTCAAAAATGCAGCGGAAAAATTCAGAGATCATCGCAGCAAAATCGACTTCAGAGTTCTTGACGTCGAGAAGAGTGTGGACCAACAGGGTTTCAAGGAGCACTCATTCGACGTGCTGGTTGCTGCAAATGTGCTGCACGCGACTAGAAATCTGAAAGAGACCATGGAGCATGCCCGCGCTCTACTCAAACCAGGTGGCTACCTGGTCATGATGGAGATCACTGGCCTTGAAGTGCTGAGAACTCAGTTCATCATGGGCGGCCTACCTGGCTGGTGGTATGGAGTCGATGACGGGCGAGTTCTGTCTCCAGCTATCCCCCTTCTGGAATGGGACAGTCTCCTCCAAGACACGGGTTTCTCCGGGGTTGATCATTCCCTTTGCGACATGGTTGATACGGAAAAGTCTTCGTTCTCTCTCGTTGTGAGCCAAGCAGTCGACGATACGGTGGACATGCTACGCAACCCGTTGTCCTCCATCAGCCTTCTTCCTCCGCGAGAAGTCTTGATCATTGGCGGTTCGACCCTTCCCGTCGCAAGACTCAGCCGAGACGTAAAAAAGCAGCTCTCTGCATTCAAAAAGGTCACTGTTGCCAGCTCCATCGATGATGTGCAGCCCGCACAGTTGTCTCCGATGATCTCGGTGATCTGCCTACAGGACCTCGAGAGGCCCGTATTTCCTCAGTCGGTGAACGAATCCCGACTCTCATCGTTGCAAGAGCTCTTTGCCAACGCGAAGCATGTCTTGTGGGTGAGCAACGGCGGAGACGGGAGCAGCCCCTACTCCAATATGAGCGTCGGACTCGGACGTGCCTTGTGGAACGAGATTCCCGACCTGGCCTTGCAATTTGTCGATATGGATGCGACCAGATCGCCGGCAGCGAGCGCCACTACGCTCGCTGGAATGTTCCTGCAGCTCATGATTGCATCTCAGCACTCATCAGGGTCGGCCAAGTCGGAGGACCTTCTTTGGACAGTGGAGCCTGAAGTCAGGATCGATGGCGAGCACCGTTACATACCCAGGATTGTGCCAAACGTTGGCATGAATGACACCTACAACGCAGGTCGACGTCAAATCCAGAAGACCGTGTCTCACGACGATACCTGCGTCGAGCTGGTTACAATTAATGACTCCTCATGGCTGAGGGAGGGAGACGCGCTCCCCAAAGAAAGCGCGCCGGGTCATCTCCGAGTTCGCGTACAATACACATACCAGCTGAAAAGTGCAGACAAGGATTTGCGATTCCTGTGTATCGGCACCAATGTTGGTACAGGGAGCTTGGCCTTGTTTGTCAGTTCCATGAATGCTTCGTTGGTAGACATTCCGGAGGCTGCGGCAGTGACAATGGACGGCACTGACACACTCGTGCCTGCTCTGCTCCAGAAGATTGCGGACCAACTGGTTGCCATGTGCATCCAGTCTCTGGTCCCCGAGGATCAGACTGTTGTCGTTCACGAACCAAGCCAAAGCGTCGCCGGACATCTTTCGAGTCGGGCGAATCATGTCTTCCTCACCTGCGGCGATAAGGACGGTCCTGGATGGATTAGGGTACATCCCATGGCATCGAAGCGAACGATTCAGACGTCTCTTCCAAACAGCTTTGTCTTTGCGGACATCTCTGGTGCCGTGTCATTCAAGATCAAGTCTTGTCTGCCAGCAGGGTGCGAAATTGTGCAAGTCTCAGCAAGGAGCATCGATGTCAACATGCTGCGAGACGCCTATCTCTCAGCCACGTGCGACGACAGCTGCGATCGCGAAGTTCCAGCAGAGACCGACCCGGCACGATCTCGCATTACGCACTGGAACAGCAGCAGACATCTACAGGTCAACATTCAACCCCTCAAAACAGCTGGCATTCTGTCAAAGGACAAGACATATGTGCTGGCCGGTATGACGGGAGACCTTGGACTGTCTTTGAGTCGATGGATGGCTCGGAACGGCGCCCGCCATATTGTTCTAATAAGTCGCAACGCCGATGTAGATCAACGATGGCTAGATGACCTGTCTCGAGAAGGAGTCCAAGTCGAGGTCTTTAGAGCCGACATGACAGACAAGAATTCAGTTCGAGCTGTCTTCGATAAGACCCGCAGTACGATGCCGCCAGTTGCAGGCGTCTGCAATGGGTGCATGGTTCTCTCCGACAAACTTTTCATGGACTTGGACACGAACTCATTGGCCACTGTTTTGGGACCAAAGGTCGAGTCGACCCGTCACCTCGACGAAGTCTTCCACGACACGCCGCTGGACTTTTTCATACTCCTCTCATCTCTGGCAAGCGTCATTGGAAATGTCGGGCAATCGAACTACCACGCTGCCAACCTTTACATGGCCGGCCTAGCATCTCAACGAAGGCTTGTGAGAAGACAAGCGGCGTCCGTAATCCATATCGGCCTTGTGTCGGACCTTGGGTACGTGATCAGACAGGCCCGAAGCATCGAGGACAAGCTTTTGAGGCTGTTCTTCATGCCATTGACCGAGTCAGACATTCACCATGCCTTTGCCGAGGCAATTGCAGCTGGAAAGCCAGACTCCGGCCGCCAGCACGAACTCATTCTCGGACTCAAGCATTTTGTGGACACGGGTGACACCAACGAGCGGCCACCTTGGGAGCACAATCCACGATTCTCTCACTTTGTCAGCCATGCTGTGGCAAAGGAGAAGAAATCTCGTGGCACTGGCGGAGACGCCACCAATGTCAAGCAAGCACTGGACGAAGCCGAGTCTGAAGGGGCAGCGATCAGCCTGGTCCGCAAAGCGTTCGCCAGGAAGTTGGAGAACATGATGCAAATGACCCCAGACAGTGTCAACATCAACATTCCCCTGATCGATCTGGGCTGCGACTCTTTGCTGGCCATTGAGATACGGGGCTGGTTCTTGAAAGAGCTTGGAATGGACGTTCCCGTTCTCAAAATCCTGTCTGGTGATACCGTGGCACAATTATGTGACGACCCGACCAGAAAGTTCCTTGCGACGAGGCTGCAGGAAGCTGCAAGTGCATCTGAGGTCACGAGCAAGGCTACATCTGCGGGTACCAGCAAGGCACCATCATTGATCCTCGATGATACGTCAAGTGGTGCTGGGGACAGCGACAGCATCCTGGAAGACCCCTCGGACGAGAAGGCAGGCCCAGAGCAAAACACCTTCCAACTACCCCTGGACAGCGACATCAAGCCCCCGCCGGAGGATGCTCCGCTTTCACAACCTGGTGATGACATCGTGGATCAGGCGGATGACATGCCAGAGCGAGATCTCAAACGAACCGCGCAAGCATCCTACTCTCAATCTAGACTGTAAGATAGCCTTCTTCTCGAATAGACATACTTCTTCCTGCCCACAACCTCTGACTCTGAACGCGACAGGTGGTTTCTGACAAAATACCTTGACGATCCTACCAACTACAATGTGACCGTCTCCTACAAGGTTTCTGGCCGCCTGAGCATTCCCCTCATTAAACGTGCTTTGGCGGCGACCATCTCGCGGCACGAGTCACTGCAAACGCGATTCCGTGAACAGGCTGATACCGGCATACTCGAGCAACAAGTTCTGGCCTCGCTATCGTACGATCTTAAAATTGTCCAGACAGGCGACGAGGCCGCCGTCCAGGCCGAGTACGAGCGCCTGAAGAATCGCGTCTGGGATCTTGAACATGGCCCGCTCTTTGAAGTATCCATTGTCTCGGACCGAGACTCAGATCATTCGACAATCATTTTTGGCTACCATCACATCATTATGGATGGTGTGAGCTGGCACATTTTCCTTCGAGATCTCGACACGGCTTATCAGATGCGGCCCCTGGGAACCGGCGCCGCAGAGTACATCGACTTCAGCCAACAGCAAATACACGACGCCAGTTCGGGACGATTCGACAGCGAGCTCCAGTTCTGGCGTGATCAACATACTCCCCTTCCGAGTGTGATGCCGTTGCTTCCGATTGCGCAGACTACAAAGAACGGCCGGCAGCCGCTGAAGGCGTACGGGAGCTTTATCTCGAGCCGGGAACTTGATCAAGACCTCGTTGGTTCGATCAGGCAAGCGAGCAAACGGCTTCGGGTCACCCCGTTTCACGTGCATCTGGCAGCGATTCAGATCCTCTTCTCACGCCTCCTGAACCTTCAAGACCTGAGTATCGGGGTGGCCGATGCCAATCGCACCGACGAAAGCTACGCTGACACCGTGGGCTTCTTCCTCAACCTGTTGCCAATGCGTTTCCAGGTACAGCCGGCAGAGAGCTTCCAGAGCCTGGTGCAGGGAACATCTCGGAAGGTGTTCGCAGCCATTTCTAACTCACAGGTCCCCTTCGACCTAGTCCTGGATGCGCTCAAGGTGCCGCGGTTCAGCGACCACAGCCCCCTCTTCCAGATTGCTGTGAACTATCGGATGGGAGCCCTGATGCAACGGCCTCTCGGCAATTTGATGCTGGACTTAGTTTCCGCAGACGACGCTCGCAATCCCTATGATATCGGACTTGGGATCACAGACAGCTCCGATGGAACCTGTGTGCTGGAGCTCACGACTCAGTCACAGCTATATACGAAAGAAGCGTCTGAGCTGCTACTGGATGTCTACGTTGGGCTTATCAAGACGCTCGTGGCTGCAGATGGAACAGTACAAATCAAAGACATTGCCATCGGAAACGCCGACATGGTCCGGCAAGCTATTTCCCTTGGACAGGGTCCTCGACGTCAATACGACTGGCCATCGACACTGCCACAAAGATTCCAAGGCATCGCACAGTCACATTCTCAAGACATTGCCATCATCTGCGGTGCGGTTCGCTTGACGTACTCTGAGTTGGCGGCCAAAGTCAATGGGATTGCTGGGTCCTTGCGCGGAAGGGGACTGGCCGCTGGCAGTCGTGTGGCTGTTCTATGCGAGCCCTCTTGCGCCTCTGTGATTGCAATGTTGGCTATCATGCATGCCGGCCATGTCTACGTTCCTCTTGACACTCGAATCCCACATGGTCGTCACTTAGCTATGGTCGACACTTGCAAGCCTGCCCTGTTGCTGTGCCACTCCAAGACACATGTCGCTGCATTGGAGCTCAGTTCCGCCCACGCGGCGGGCATCGATGTGCTGGACATTGATACAGTCGACGAAGCTCACGCCGCAAGTCCCCATCCGGTGGGGTCGAAGGACCCCGCAGTCATTCTATTCACCAGTGGAACTACTGGTGTGCCCAAGGGAATTGTGTTGTCACATGGGAACCTGGTAAATCATCTGGCCCTGAAAACCGAACAACTAGCCATGGGCCAAGAAGTCGTTCTACAGCAAAGCTCTCTGGGGTTCGACATGTCCATGATCCAGACGTTCTGCGCCCTGGCAAACGGCGGCACCCTAGTCGTGGCCGAAAAGGATACTCGCGGCGATCCAGTTGAGCTTTCCAAGCTGATGTTGAAGACCGGAGTGACCTTCACCATTGCAACACCTTCAGAGTATCTGATGTTGTTCAGATACGGGTTTGACTCCCTTGAGCTGGCGCATCACTGGTGCCAGGCCTGTATGGGCGGAGAGACTGTTACCGACAAAGTCCTGAGCGCGTTCCGGACCCTCAATCGACCAGCCATGAGGGTGACCAACTGCTATGGACCAACCGAGATCACAGCAGCTGCCACGTTTGAGACCTTGCCCTTGGCTGAAGAGGAGGGCAGTGGCATCGACGAGTTGCCCGGCATTATAGGCAAGGCTCTGCCGAACTACTCTATCTACATTCTTGATGAAAACAACCAAGTGTTACCCGTCGGCGTAGGCGGCGAAATATGCATTGGCGGAGCGGGTGTGGCCAAAGGATATCTGAACCTCCCAGAGCAGACCGCGGCCAGATTTTTACCCGATCCATACGCTAGCACCGAGGATCTCGCCAGGGGTTGGTCAACCATGTACCGAACTGGTGACAGAGGCCGTCTGCTTCCAGATGGCAGACTGGTGTTCCTGGGCCGCGTTGATGGGGACAGTCAGGTCAAACTTCGAGGACTTCGCATCGAGCTGAACGATGTTGCCAGCACAATCATCACGTCAGGACGGGGCCTCATCTCGGATGCTGTCGTCACTGTCCGGGACCAAGGACCGGAAACAACGCAGTTCCTCGTCGCTCACGTTGTGCTTGAGCCGGGCAAGACATCCGATAGCAAGGTCTTGCAACAGCTGCTGGCAGCCCTTCCCCTGCCGCAGTACATGATCCCATCGATCATTGTCCCCTTGGAGCGCTTGCCAATGAATGCCAACGGGAAAGTGGACAGAAGGGCGGTGGCAGCGATGCAGCTTCCCCAGAAAGAAGGCACTGGAGAAGGGACAGCGCAGCCGACTAAGCGCCTCACGCTCTCCGAAGGTGAGCTTCGCTTGCTGTGGGAGAGGGTCCTCCCAACCTCGGCCTCCCCTTTGGGGCCTGATTCGGACTTCTTTATGTGCGGTGGTAGTTCTATCCTTCTTGTGCAACTCCAGGGACTGATCAAGGCGAGTATCGAAATCTCCATCTCGATCAGGGAGCTGTATCAGGCCAGCACTCTGGGCCGGATGGCTGCCCTTGTCGGATCTCTACGGGCACAAAACACTCCGTCCAGTGTTATCGACTGGGTGGCTGAGACGACGGCCATCTCTCCAATACCCAGCATCTCTGCAGCGGCTGCTGTTACGACCGAGCAGACACAAAGACCGAGCAGTGATCTACAGGTCCTCATGACGGGCTCTGGAGGATTTCTGGGCGGCGCGATTCTAGCGAGTCTCATTGCCAACCCACGGGTGCGCAAAATTCATTGCGTCGCTGTGTCACCGGACAAGGTACCCTCGCACAGGCTCCACGACAAGATCACAATCTACACGGGAAGTCTGGCGGCACCGAGTCTTGGCCTGAGCCGTCTTGGCTGCAGCGAGCTGCAATGCTGCGTCGACCTCATCATTCACGCCGGAGCGAACGGGCACTGCCTCAATAACTACTCTTCCATACGCGCCCCCAACGTACACTCGACACGCTTTCTAGCATCCTTGGCTCTCCCACGGGTGGTACCGATTCACTACATCTCCTCCAATCGCGTGACTCTACTCTCAGACTCTGGGAAAACACGCTCGGCATTTCCACCCACGTCCGTCTCGGCGTACTTTCCCCCGGCAGACGGCTCCGAGGGCTTCACGGCTACAAAATGGGCCAGCGAGCGACTCCTCGAAAACACGGCACGGCAGACCGGTCTGCGCGTCTGCGTGCACCGCCCCTGCGCGGTCACGGGCGCGGAGGCGCTCAGCGAGGATGCACTGAATGCTCTGATCAAGTACTCACGCCTCCTGAGGGCCGTGCCTCGGTTTGAGAACTTCGAAGGGTATCTGGACTTCCGGGATGTACACGAAGTGGCAGATGGCATCGTCAGCGAAGCCCTGGGACACGTTGCCGAGGATCACGGACCTCGCTTTGTTCACTACTCAAGCGGCCAAAAGGTGGAGTTCAAGGACTTTGGCCGGCACATGTCAAGCCACTTTGGGGCGCATTTCGAGGAAGTGGCTGTCTCAAAATGGATCGATCGGGCTTTGGATCACGGCATCGATCCCTTGATTACTGGCTATTTGGAGGCGATGACGGAGAGGAAAGAGATCATCAGGTTTCCGTACATGGGGGAGACGGGCGTGGACCTCGCCGGCAGTGGCTCGTCATCTGTGCGGTGATGCTTTGAAGGCTGTGCGCGGAAGCATGTCTCCGGCGTTGGGAGTTTACAGGCGGCCTGGCCAGAGTATGATCTCGATAGCCCCTGAATTGTCATCACGGAGCCTCATAATACTTGATGGTACAAATTGCCTCATGCGTCTCCGCGAGTTTCCTCCAGCGTATAGGAGCGCGGACCAGCGCCGTGACAGATATACGCCATCCATGACTTCAGGAATTATTCAATTGGTCAACAGCGGACTCGGACCCGAAGCCGACCTGCCACACAGTAGCTCCGACGGTGGACCGGAGAGCTGTTCCTTCGCGGCGTAGCCCCCAATACAACCCCTGGGTTAGGCAAGTACTGGCATGGGACGCGCGCTCTTGATGCAAGTTGGTGCTCGCCACCCTTGAAAAGTCAATGAAGGATTGTTCCTCTCATCCTCCTCATTGTCGAACGCAGCCTACTTTCTGGGTGCCCATGCACACCCTGCTCCTTCAAGGCAGGGCTTCAACACAACTTGACGGGGGCCCACAATTCTCAGCGACAGGAAACGAACATCAGAATAGGACACCACAAAATCAGCCTCGCCAATATACGTTCAATACATATGAGACCTGTAAGCAAGAATCATCTCACCGTACGAGACGCCTTGGCGTATGATGTCTCGTACGATGAGGCGATTCTTTGCATGTAGGTCTCATATGTACTGAATGTGTGTTGGTGAAGCTTATTTTTTTTTCCACTTCGATCCCTCGAGAATTCGGTGGCTACCTAGTTTGACGTTGTCGAGAATTGTGGGCCCCAAAGACATGAACGGGCGCACTTCATAACAGAGTGGGGGCTTCTCACCGTTCTCACGCCATTCGAGCAAACCGCTCCGCCCCCACTAGTAGGTATACGGGTGGCGTGCCGGTGTGAGGCCCCCATGAGTATATCAAAGGCCGGCAAGCCACCACCATGTTTGCGGTGCTGATGAGAGAGAGCCAGGACGTATCGAGCAACCTAATAAAGCCCCCTGATCGCACCTGATGTCACTCTTTGGGAATATGGCCAACACATCCCCTGGCCACCCCAGCACTTGTGGCCGGAAACGACGTCGGCCAGCTCTGGCGTGTGATGAATGCCGGCGACGCAAGATCAAGTGTGACCGTGCGTTCCCGTGTGGCCCTTGCATCAGATCCGAGATATTGTGCATTTACAGCCATCCCAACCACGAGAGGAATCGGACCACCATACGGAATCACTTGCGAACTTCCTCGCGGCGATCCCTGGCATCCCTCAGTCCATCCACAATCTCGACACCGGTATCTGATTTTGGCATGCCCTTTGGCGATTATGGCGACGGCATCCTCAACTCGAACATTCTGGACGCGTTGGACCCTTCTTCAATGGCTATTGACACCTTAGGAATGGAAAATGATATCGACTTCTTCTCGATGGATGCACCTCTTGAACAGCCGTCGGACTACACTCCCAGCAGCAACCACAGCAGCGATTCTGGAAGGCTAGACACTGGTGCCCGAGGCACGCCCATCGTCACCTTTACCAACACCCGGGTGTTGGGGAGGAGTCACTGGGAGACTGCATTTGATCAGGTATGCAGTGTTTGCCTATGGCCATGCACGGAATTGGTCCACTAACGTCCAAGATGGTAGTTTGAGATGATCCAGTTTCTCTCCGACCGCGGCACAAGCTCACCTGCAGACTCAGAGATCCAGCGCGAGCTCGAGAGATGCAAACAGGTGGCGAAGACAATGGGAAACGAGCCTCAGTCTGTGGTTGCCATAGCTGAAGATCAGGACATGCCCCTTTGTCGGGAGCTGTACGATAAGCTTGTTGAGTTGTATTTTCAGACCTTCGGGGCAGTCCTTCCGACGCTACATCGACCTTCTTTCCAACAAGAATACGAACAGTACTGGAAGGAGGCTCCCCGAAGTCATTCAACCATGTCGATCACGGTTTCCTTGGTCTTGGCTATAGGGTCAAGTGTGTATGGCGGCCTTCCTGCCTCATACCAGACCTGGCTAAACTCGCGCGCACTCCGACTCATGCAGGATGTACACACCTGGTTCAAGACGGACTTCAGGAGGCTGGACCTTAGCGTGCAAAAGCTGCAGACCTTATGTCTTCTGCTGGTGGCTCAGCAGGTCTTCCCAGCGTCAGGAATTACTGCTGACGACGAGTCCTGTCTCTCGGCCGACACCGCCCTGAGGTTGGGCAGCCGTTTGGGTCTCCACGTCAACTCAACGTCCGACTCCCAGCTAGAAGCAGGTGAAGTCGGAATGCGACGTTCTATCTGGGGTACTATCATGGAGCTGTCGCTTCAATCAAGCCTGGATATGGGAGACTCGCCGGGGATTCTTCTCGAGCAAGTCGATACTGCCCTCTTGCATGCTTCTGAAGCCGGCAATGAGAAATGGTCAGGCCAGACAGGCCTGTCTGAGCATCATGAAGCTTCTTGCAAGAACCCCATTCAGTCCGCCCTCATGAGATCAATGCCTGTTCGGCTGAAGATTGTCAAGCTTCTTAATGGACCCGATCCCAACCTATCATACGAGGAGGTGCTACGACTTGATAGCGAGCTCGCCGAAGCCTCTCAGCCCAGCCTGCGGCAACTACGAGCGTTCTCTGCATCGAAAAACGGCAACGCCACCGTGGCCTTCCAGATGAATCTTCACAGCATCCTCACACGCCGAGTTCTACTGGCTCTGCATCTTCCATTTGCTGGAAAATCCATCGCAAACCCGGCTTACTACTTCTCGCGCCATGTCTGCCGCGAAACCTCATTGCAACTGCTCGACGCTTTATTCCCAAAGCTGCAGATGTCATTATCTGCAGTCTTCGATACCGAGAAACTCTTGACAACAACTGGTGGTGTCTTCAAATCGGTGCTTGTTCAGTCGACGGCGGCCGTCTGTGTTGAGCTCATTCACGATCTGGTGGACGGGCCTTCTGCACTCTCTATGCCGACGGAAAAATCGCAGCAGGCAAGAAACGAGCTCCGTAAAGCCTTGGAACGTCCCTTCGTTTGCATTCAACGCCGCCTCATTGCCGGAGACACCGATGTTCGACCCTATGTACTGTTCTGCTCTGCACTGGGCCAGATCAAAGCTCTTGAGGCCGGGGGAAATGAGCAAGAGTATATTTCCAAGGCGGCGAGAGAGAGTTTGAAATTCTGCTACCATGTTCTTCAGAGCAGAACAGCAGAACCCGTAGTTGCTGCTACCCAAGCCTCAGGCGACATGAGTTCCCACTCGTTTAGCGCAAGACCGGGTGATGAAATGGGTGGGTTGATGAGCTGGAAAACCAGTGAGTTCATCGACAACTGATCGACGACGAAACAATGTGTGAACTATTGCAAACAGAAACTCAGCGTCGTGGCCCGTTCTACCTAGATCTAGATCCTCTAAAGCTAGACAATTGCTCTTTGATTCTCTAAAAGTTGTGTGTGTCAGGATTGCAGGATCTGGTTACGACCAGTCCCGCCGCCCTGTTATCTATCTACCCAAGCAACTGGTTATATACTCTCGTCAATTCTCTCTGCTCAGAACAATTATGCTTACGGGACGTTTTGATGCCAATGCGAATACTTCCTTGACAGTTTCGAATGTTCACTTTATCCCCGAGGTCGTCGGCCCCGGCTCCGAGCCACGGCTCCGGGTCCGGGTCCGGCTCCGGACTCTCGTACTACATTACACTATAACATATAGACCAGCATCTTTGCTCTGTACCAGACAATCGGGACAGTACACCATGGAGACCCCTGCGGGGCCTTGAAGTTTTGAACGGCTATTTGGGTACCCAGGTAGGAGTTGGTAAGTATCGTTATATCCAGTACAGGATCGTCGTAAGCAGATTTGACTGTACCGAGGTCGATTCTACCTGCCCAGGTGAATATGGTGTCTTAGTAGGGCGTCAGCACAGCCTCCATGTCCTGGCAGCTCCTGTGCCCTGCTCGCCTTCATCTCATCAAAAAGTACCACACGCCATACGCGTGATCAGTCAACACTTCTTCTTGCCAGCTTCGAAAATACCAAAAATGTTTGGGGCAAGGCCCCCACCCCTGGCGCCGGCTCCACAACAAGCCGAACGCTCAAGCCCGGAGCCCAGCATATTACCGTCTGGCAAACGGAGGCGGCCGGCGCTTTCATGTGAGCGTTGTCGTCGGCGCAAGGTCAAGTGTGACCGCGAGGACCCTTGCGGCCCTTGCTCCAAGGGTGGAAACGCCAGCTTGTGCCATTACGAGCCTCTCCATCACCAACCTACACCGACCTCTGCATTCCGCTCGATGTCATTTGCGCCAGCGGCGGCATCGTCCCAGGAAGCCCATCCTCGCTCGAACACCAGACAATTTCATACAGCAGAATCTGGCTCTCATTCCGCTGCAGTCTCCCCTGGTGCACCTGGTCGCAACAATGAGACCGGTAATGCCTCCACGGATCAGACGGCACAAGGGCTACAGGACCGTATCAGCAGGATCGAGCACCTGTTGTCCTCTGACGACACCTCTCGCCCCATGCCGCAGACGAAGCCAACCAGTAACCCAGGCACCGCCCAGCCCGACATCGGCTATCTAAATTCAAGACTGCAGCGCATCGAGCAACTTCTCCAGGTTCAACGGTCACCGAGAGCAGACGACTTGAACCCGAGCTCGCTCTCTGTCCCAGCAGCTGCGCCTCGGGTCCGCGTGGACAAGAAGAAGACCAGGTTCTTGGGACCGAGCCACTACCGTAATTCCATGGAGCAGGTAAGCATTGTCCGTGGGAGGAGATAGGTTCTTGGGCTCAAAACTCCTTTGATGAGCAGCTGCATGTTCATATCACGCAGCTCCGGGACACGGCCCACATGACTACTGCTATTGAATCGAAACCTGACGGTCGTCATCACAGGAGTTCCATTTGTTCCATCGGATGATGGCAAAGACAAAATCCAGTGGTCCAAGTGATGCAGTTGCTGCCGAAGTCATCGCCTCGGTTGAAAATTGTCGAACGCTACGGAAACGCGTCAAACAACATCACTATGTCAAGGCGGAGGACCCCTTCCCGGCTGTGATGGATAATCTGCCCTCTCGAGAGACTAGCGACCGCCTAGTCAGCTCTTATTTGAGGACCTTTGAGCTGATATACAGGGTCGTGCACATACCCTCTTTCTGGAAACAGTACCGCAAGTACTGGGAACATCCCCAAGGCGCTTCCGCTGGCTTCAAGATGAAGCTTCTTCTGATTCTTGCACTTGGCTGTAGTGTTGAAGGTGATGAAGATGTCGTGACCTCGGTGCGGCCTTACATATCGCAGTGGGTCTTTACCGCGCAATGGTGGTTGACCGGGCCTACCCAGAGGTCGACCGCTGGCCTGGAGGGCCTACAGGTGTACTGCCTGTTGATTCTCTCCCGACAAGCTCATTCCATTGGTAATAGCGGGTCTAACTGGACTTTATCTGGTTCTCTCCTTCACTTTGCGTGTATGCAAGGCTTGCACCGAGACCCGATGCACTTTCCCGAGCTTTCCTTCTTGGAAGCCGAGACTCGCAGACGTTTATGGGCTACCGTGTCAGAGCTGCTGCTGCAGACTTCGATCGATGCCTATATGTCCCCCATGCTCTGTCTAGACGACTTCGACTGCGACCCTCCCTCAAATTTGGACGACGAGGATTTCAATGACCAGACGTCTGCCCCGCCACCGTCAAAGCCAGACAAGAAACTCACGCAAACTTCGATCCAGTTACTTCTACACCAGTCTATACGCAGTCGACTCTCCACATTGAGATTCTTAAATAGCCTAGAAACCCATCAGTCCTATGACACGGCTCTACGACTCGGCTCAGAGCTCAGAAATGCGTGCCAAAGGAGCGAGATCTTCTTCCACTCATGCTCGTCTGACGGAGACTATTCTTTGTAAGCAACGACACATCAGAATTCCACTGTTCTAGAAGACTTGCTAATTCCGTAAATCATAGTCACAAGAAGTTGTCAGACATGATACTGTGGCGTCCTATCCTTCTTCTGCACAGCCCATTTCTACTCAGAGGGGCTGCGGATCCACGTTTCCACTTCTCACGCAAGGTCGGATTGGAGTCTGCCATGGTCCTACTGTCGCATCTAGGGAACCTGGATGCGTCATCAGGCACGGTGGACGAGTTTGACCGCTTGACATCCATGTCCACGGGGACATTCAAGGGGGCCATCTCCTTGGACGCCATCACAACAGTGTGTCTCGAGATACTGACCCAGCTTTACGAGGAAGGATTCAAGCGGGGGCCCGAACATGGGGCCAATGCCGTCGTCGTTAAAATGACCCGCGCGTCTCGTACCCTCTTGATTCAGACTTTGGAGCATGTCCGGAAGCAACTCGAACGCCTCGTGGCCCGGGGCGACCCCAGCCTCAAGCGTTACGTTTTCCTCAACACCACCCTGGCACAGATCCATGCTTTAGAGACGGGCACAGCTCCTGAGCCCCTGGTTCGTAAAGTTTTCAAAGAGAGTCTGCAATCATGTCAGAGCATGCTGCAGAATTATATCGACACTGCTCAACTCCCAGAATACTCACCATATAATCTTGTGAACATGGACAATAACGACTCGCTATACAACTCTCTGGTATGTTGCGTCCCCGTACATATCACTCAATCATACTAATGAAAATGGTCAGGTTGCGGATCCTGTATTCAATTTCGAGTTTGATCCATCCAAGCTCCTTTCTATGTGGGACGACCCGAATGTGTATAATGCACACGGCGCTTGATATACCAAAATGTTTATCAGCTCAGTCACATACATCAACTACCGGAAAAATCATATTTGAAGTTTAAAGCGTCTTTCTCAAGGGACGGTGTCAATGGATCACCTTCCTCGCCTGGTCATCCCTTACATGCCCAGTCCTTCAAAGGGGACACACTCGAACCTCGTTGGGCGCCAGTCCCTCCGGCTTGGAAAGAGACACCCGTTTCAAGACTTCCATGGCAGTGAGTTTGAAAACGACGTCAGCCACATTCTTGCCCAAACATCGCCCACTGGCTCCACCGACGCCAAAGCGCATGTAGCTGTAACGACATTTGCTCAGGGGCATCTGTCGGAACCGCTCTGGTCTGAACTTGTCACTGTCTTGTCCCCAGCTTTCGGTATCCGTGTTCAGCCTGTGCGTGTCGATGACAACTGCTGTGTTGGCTGGAACGTTGAAGCCACCAATGTTCTTGGCAACAGATGTACACTCTGGGAGAGAGAAAGCTGGTATCATGGCGTGTTAGCTGGACCAATTTCTTCCAATTAGATCGATGGGAAAGGCACATCAAAGGAAAAGGTGGAGGGATTGCCTACCGAATGCCGGTGACAGGCGCATGCTCTCGAGCACCGCAAAATGCAAAAGGGTGTCCTGCTTGCTGAGAAAGGTACCCAAGTCACATGTCTCTCCAGCTGTCCAGGAGGCTACCTCGTCTCGTAGCGATGTTTGAAAGGCCTCATCGGCGGCAAGGTTGGTGAGCAGGACATTGAGCACGCCCGCACTCACGTCAACGTTGGCAAAGAGAATTTCGTCGAGCGTGTGTAGAAACTGAAATTGTTAGTCTCCCTGTTCTCCACCACTTGGTACTATTTGCTTGGTAGGTAGGCAAAGCTGGATTTGAATGTTCGTACCTCGGTCTCTTTGAGCTCTCCCTGATCGACTCCCCGGAATATTCGCTCCACGGGGCAGAGATGGTGATTCTATGAGTTAAAAATGTGAGTCAAGTGCCGACATGTTGTAAAACGATACAGTTAGCATCTCACCTCTCGCGCTAATGAGATGATCTTCATATTGAATGTCTTCCATCTCTCGTTGTACTCCGTCATGCGTCTCGCGGCGGACTTGTTGAAGAAAATCCCGAGCTTGGTAGTCAACTTCTTGTTGAGGATGACATCGTGCAAGATGACCTCGTGCAAGATGTTGATTTCGAGCAATTCTTGATGCAGCTACAGTTCTGCTCAGTTTGGCTTTCGAGGCTGGCTGGGTGCACTCCCCGATGTTGTGGGCAAGACATACCTCTTCGCTGAAGGTTGCACCATACAGATGATATTCCACTAGCTCGAACGTCAAGAACTTGCTGCGCTTACTGATATCCAGAACGCAACTTGAATCACGGCCTTCCCTATCCGAGGCCAGGGTGAATAGCTGTCCCGCCCATTCCGAAATCCTCTTAGTGAACAGTGGGATGCTTCGTCTGCTCGCTTTGAAAGAAAATTCAGGATCGAAGTGTTTGCGAATAATCGTCCAGCGCTGTCCAGCCAAAACTCCAACGGCGTCTCCCAAAATTCTGTGTCCACGTATCAGCAGTCGGTGAGAGTTCGATGAAAGGAATAGCGGCTCCGGAATAAAACACTATACCTTCCAAAGTAGGCACCCATGTTCAGGTTCTGAGGCTTGGGGTGTTCTAGTAGCGTCGTCAGTTTCGGACTTGAACTATTCAAGGCTTGTGGAGAAACCTACCCTTGGTATCATCTCTGTAGAAATCCTTGATATGGTCTGGCCTCGAGATCACTAGCTCTTGTTGTCGTCCATTTTGTATGAGATACGGTTCTTTGCCAGCCAGGGACATGCCTTGAGTAGACAAGCTCAGACTGCTTGGTTGTTAACTGTGAAGGGTCCCATCATTTTGTGGGGTAGTATTCGTGACTTTACTTGCCTGGCAACGAACTTGGCTACCCTAGAGTCGGAGCGTATGGCCTTTATCGAACGACCTGCGTCATCTTTTATGAGAACAGGGGAGGTGAACAGTAGCCGGTGAGACGAGATAATTAGCAAGCCGATGAACAGAGTGATGAGAATCTGCTCGTTCGAAAATGGATACGAATGTAGACTGTTGCTGTCAGCCCGCTGGACGTTAGACTCGTTTGTGAAAGCCATCCTCAATAGGAATGTGTCAAGACGGCGGGGACATTGAAATGCCGCTCAATGTATCACTATTATGGCCCGGATTGCTCTGACTTAAGTGCAGACACTCATACCTAACCAGCCTTCAGCCACAGACTGCTCAACCCTGCTACGAGGGATGGTTGACCACAGTCTCACCACGTTCGTTGGTTATTCCCGGAACTGAAGGATCACCGGAAAATTGATGGACCAGAGGTGGGAAGAGAGCACATTTGTGACGGGAATTTCGGAGCTGAGTAAGACGGAGCGGAACGGACACGGAGCTGAGCCACACCCACAGCCTCGTGCATCTGAATACGTCCTAGACCCAGAAACAGCGTGATGGAAGCAATCGTATGCGTTGCGCGTGCTTATTAACTTCTGCAAAATCAGAGATCAACAGCTCGACAAATGGCAGTTATTAACACAAATTCACTGGCTTCACGTTGCCCACAGCACTTGAATACTTACCACCTCACCAGGACTATTATACGCAAGAACCTACATTCTCATCTGGCACCCCGATCATGTCGAAATCACAGCTCCAGAAGTCTGTCAAGATTACCGCCAGCGGGACCGTGGAAACGACCACCAGCGAGATCCCACAACTCAAAGAAGACGAGGTCCTCGTCCGCGTGGCCTGCGTTGCCATCAACCCAGTGGATGGGAAATCCGCAGATCTCTCGCCGACACCAGGGGCAACACTCGGGTTCGATTATTCAGGCGAGGTCGTTGCTTTAGGCACACAAGCAGATGAAAGTGTGACAAGGCCGCTAGCCATTGGAGACCGAGTGTTTGGCTGTGTTTTCGGCAACAACCCTGACAGGCCGGACAATGGCTCTTTCGCAGAGTACGTGGCTGTCCCAGCCAACCTTGCGCTGTTGATACCCTCGCACATGTCGTTCGAGGAAGCAGCCACGCTTGGTGTGGGTTTAGCGACTGTCGGTCTGGCTCTCTACCAGTCTCTGAAACTCCCCCTTCCTCTGGGTGACGCAGAAGCATCTGCTGGGCCACGCCACGTCCTGGTATACGGTGGCTCGACAGCAACAGGGACGTTGGCCATTCAGATGATAAAACGGTATGTGATCCAGCAGACCCGCAAAAACGCTGTCCCGTCTAAAATCGTGGCTCAAACGCTGACTAGTATCTCTGCTGAACTCCAGCTCCGGCCTCGTCCCCATCGCAACTTGCTCGCCAGAAAGAGCGGACCTGCTCAAGTCCCTTGGTGCGACTGCTGTGTTCGACTACCACTCACCCACCTGTGGCAGCCAAATACGCGAGTTCACCGACAACAAACTCGCTCACGTCCTCGACTGCATCACAGACACATCGTCGATGCGCATATGCTACGAGGCTCTCTCGCAGACGGGTGGGAGATACGTCAGCCTCGATCCGTTCCCCATTCGCGGCCATACGCGACGCAGTGTACGTCCAAGCTGGGTTCTCACCTTGACCATATTCGGCCAGCCTGTCAGCTGGAAGCGCCCTTTCCAGCGTGATGCTCAGCCTCGTGATCGGAAATTCGCTAGGAACTGGCTCCAGACCGCCCAGAATCTATTGGACTCGGAAGATTTCAAACCGCATCCTTTTGAGGTCCGCACTGGTGGACTGGGACAGGTTCCAGAGGGCATAGACGCGGTGCGGAAAGGAAAGATACGGGGTAAGAAGCTTGTTTATAGTGTGAAATAGTAGAGAGTGAAATACACATTCTTCTTTGACTCCTTGACTTGTTGTTTTTGAGGCCTGGGAACGTCGCTTCTCAGGATACTGTATATCCTGCTCTGTGCCTATTGTTCCATCTCGAGCCGTGGACTTGATCCACGGGACATGCAGAACCCAGTGTTTATGTACCTGGGCAGATACAATGTGTCAAGTCTTTCACGTGTCAGTCCCGATACTACGAATTTTAGAAGTGAAGACCATGAACTCCAGCGAGCTCGACCGAGGCTTGTGGAATTTCTTACCTGGCCACATTCCTTGGACTCTGAGTACATACTAAGAACTAGGCATCACGCATCATAGGAATATAGAATTGGGGAATGGCTAGGTGTGCTCAAGTGCGTAGAAAGACGTTGGATCTATTTAGTCCAGGGAGCGAGCTACATAGTCGCAGTACATAGAGCTCCTCAATGCGAGCGATACTGCCTCCTTCTATCTATCCTGTTACCTGTACAAGCCGTAACTGTTCTGAACGTCTCAGACCTCAAAGCCCGTAGCTTTCCGAAGAATTTTCTCTGCCGCGTCCTGGCCATCAACGCGATTCCCGTGCCAGGACACAAACTCATCCGGCCGTACCAAGACAGCACGGGCACCCCAGACGCTCTCAGCATGCATCTCTCCGGCCAGGACCGCGATGGTCAGGGGTATACTGCACCTCTTGGCAGCAGCCTTGAAGTATACCAGCGCATCCCGTGTCGTCGAAGATGCCTCGTCACCATCGAAGATGACCAGCGTGAAGTCCTTTCCGAGATGGTCGTAAATCGGCTCGCCTCCCTTCAAGAAAACATGAGGTGCCCGGTATCCTGTGCGAGCTGTTGACACACACTTCCTGGCATCAAACGTCTGTGCCTCCATCTCTTTTTCCAGTGTCCCGGGCACACAAATTGATGACTGATAGCCGTACCCCATCTCGACACCGATGCTTTGATTATGTCCGTCGTGCGTCCGAAGATAATCCTGCACAGCGGCGCGCATGTCCACCCCCTTAGAGCTGTCCGAGTCGATATCCACATCTATCCCCGTAACGACGGGCATACGCGCCAGATTGCCCATATGCACCTTCGACCACTGCGTCACCATCTCCGCCACCGGGCGTCGTTCCTGCTCGTACGAATCAAGCAGCTCCGGACCCGCCCAGCCGTTCACCGAAGCAGCCAGCTTCCAGCCCAGATCGTAGGCATCAGCGACGCCGGAGTTCATCCCGTAGCCCCCTGTTGGAAGCGTCTGGTGGCACGCGTCGCCGGCAAGAAAAATGCGCTGTTTCGGGCCTGCGTACGACCGGGCCACGGCCACGCTGGGCGTCCATGTCGATCGGACTAGTACTTTGTCTATTTTGACGGGGAATGGATGCTTGCTCAAGCCACCAAGGACACTGGCGACGGCGTCTTCGGACGAGATTTGTGACGCGTCTTCACCGGGATGAAGGAACTTGTGGATTGTCCAGGTGTCGACCTCGTCCTGTGCGATGACCGCGCCCTTGACGCCGCCGCCTTCTGCGGCTGTTTTCGGGAAGAACAGGTGCCAGAACTGGCCTTGTTTCTGGATCCGGGACAGATCCTTGGACTTGAAGTGAACGAGAAGTGCCTCAGTTGGCCTGGGTCGGTGGTCAGACAACAGTCGAAGCCTATTCGGAGCACTTGGAATACTTACAGTGGGCCACCGTCCAATTTAATGCCCAAACTGCTTCGCAGCACACTGTGAGCGCCGTCACAGCCCACCACAAAATCAGCCTGAATCACAGACACTTCTCTAGTGTTCACATGGACACACTCCACCTCTGCATGACTGCCAATTTCTGTCGCTGCCTTCACCAGCCACCCCGGGCGGAACTCGATCAACGGGTTCGACTCGCTCAGAGTCTTCAGCCAAGCTTCGAAAATATCTTGCGAAATCCGGAGCCACGGCTCCATCGGCATACTCCCGTCGTTGTTTGCAATTATCCGCTGGCGGTACTTGTCCACACTGGGCAGGTCCCACGACGTGATGGCCTCTTTGGCGGCCAGACCGCTCGAAAACAAACAGGTAAAGGGGTATTGCGATGGTACAGAGAGTTTCCGCAATTTGTCGGCAATCCCGAGTCTCTTGTAGATCTCCATGGTCCGAGCTGTCGTCAAGTCCATTTTCGGCCAGCGTGTGGTGGTGAAGTTGCGCTCCAGGATGACGCTGCGCACGCCATAGTGGGCAAGCGTAGTCGCGAGGACTAATCCGACTGGACCGCCTCCGACGATGAGAACCGTGCCTGGAGAGAGCTTCTCGTACGAAGACAACATTTTGTCAAGTTGCTGTGGTGTATTGGAAAAAAAGAATGTGGGTCGCGGAAGGAGGAGGGGGGAAGGGCGATGGCTAACCTACTAGGGCTGCAGCTGTGCAAGCTGGTCTATGTCGTCGACGTTGTTGTAGTGCCGGTGAAAGCCTCCTCTCGGCCCCGATATGTTGATCATTCGGACATAAAGAATGTCATAGCTGACACTGCACCGAAGTGTTTCGATAATTCGGACATAAAGACCGGGCTGACACTGGATCACGTATGGCGGAGACTTCGGATTATTGCGGAGTATTATGAAGGACGGCCAGGTGTGGGATCAGAAGCCGGGCATACGGCGCTAGACCCGGAAGCAGTCTGATCTGATGTGCCACATCGCATGCCTGGTGCTTGAACTGCCCACTAGAATTCAGAATACATGCTGCCTTCTCGACCATAGAGCAACGGCTGCAGGCCTCGCCGCTTCGGTCTGGACATGATCACGTCACTGGTGGTTGCAGCCGGGCAGAACGCGAAGAGAATCTGGGAATTGTTAGCTCGGCCATGAAGCAGAAGAATTCTGTGTTTCGGAGTTACTACAGTTGTGAACTCTGAGGAACTTGCTAGATGAAGGGCGTCCTAAGTCAATTTCAGAGCGAGAGATAGGCAAGGCGTCTGTTTTCCAAGGTGAATTGCATTCAGTCAGTGCGCCAAATGCTACGTTCATTCCTGCGAACGCCTACCTAGGTACTGCGCGAAAGCTTCAAGTGACGTGAATCCTATCCTCTCCCCTCCGGCCGAGCGCCCTCACTCACGCTCGCAGAGCCTCTACGCTCCTCAATCCCACCTACAGCCACGCCAACACCATTCTTCCCTCCATTCTGTCTCCTCTCCTTCTCCTCCGCCTCCGTCTAGAGCTGACTGTTCCTCGAAAGCTGATAGCCTGGTGGTCCGACCCGGTGGCATCGATATAGTTCCAATCTGACCAATGGAAAGACCGGAATCCTTTTGCAAAGACTAAATCGATGACGACCGTTTCCTGAGACTGCAGAAAAGTCCCTCCTTTCAAGTTGACAACCTCTAGATCTACTCGCAGGCTGAAGTGATGCCGTTGAAGCCAGTTGGCGAAAGAATCCGCAAGTTGACTGGGGCTGTGCGTAGCAATATTCCAGAGAGGATGATGGAGATTGAAATTTCTCAGCAGCAAGGCCGGACCGTTGCTTATAGGTAGCTGTAAAAGTAGCCTTTGCATAGTGGGTAGCCCGGAAACAAAACCTTGTTGACGTTTATTGTAAACGTGATAAATTGTAAAAGGCTCCGCATCGATATAAAAATCTATAATTTGTAGATCCGCGTCTTCGACCGTATCGAACCGAGGAGAGAATTGCAATAACGACTGCTTCCTAACATATGTTACTACTCTAGGCCTTACAGCAGACGGGCTGCTGGTGGGCAAGAGAAGGTAATACGAAGGATGCGTTAGTGTTTGAAAGCGGCCATTGACGTTGAACAGGTATGGCTCTTGAATGAAAATGAGTGTAGTGCGGCTGTTTACCGCAGAGTCCAAAAGACTGTGATGAGCAGTATCTCTTCTACTATAATTATGCTGTAATACAGATATTTGGGTAGACTCTAGCCTGGGTAGGCCAGAAATTCCCTCTGATGGGAAGGAATTAGGCATAGAGCGCTCGCCGGATTTCATACTCCTTACTGTTTGCCGTGTGGTTGCCCTTGCAGTTGGCGCATTTTGCTTTCAGGTGATCGCAAAGTACGCTAGAGTTGCAAGTAGGATAACGATGTGCCTTGGTAGGGTGGTTTTCCCTATAGAACCGATATTTCAGCCGGTTCTTACAGAGGTTTGGGTTGTGAGAATACCCTTGGCATCTGTAGCATTGGGTAGTCTTTGAGAACGCTCTGAAATTGGAGACGTTTACTCGCACTCCTCTAACCTATAGACCCTTACGGCAAGTCTTCCTTTTAGCCTCCGTCTTTACGGAAAAGCAAAGAGGTGCGCTGTATATACCTTCCTCTGGCTTTTTAAGCCAAAAAGGGGGTCCCTATCACATTGACTCTATGAAATATTCTCAGGTCTTTAATAAAGCCGTCTGCCACAGTTACTGGCATATATGCTACCAGCTTTAGCCATTGTTCTAGTTTCGTAGCCTCTTTCACCGGTAGCCTCTCGAAGACGTGTTGCGATTCTGCTTTCCAGTTAAGAAACTCTTCGGTAGTATAGTTCTTGAGTCTGAGAACTATATTCCCTTTACTCGACAAGCTTGCTCCTATAACCATAGGAGCTTTTAGGGCTGAATTCAGCTCGTCCCGTATTTCCTTTGATTGAATCGAAGGCAAGGGTGTTCGGGGAACCATAACCACAATATTGTCTATTGTCTTTGCAGGCTTCTTCGTTAGGTTGGTAGCAGTTGTAGAAGTCGAATTTACTGCCGCCGCGAGTTTCTGAGCATATGTTAGTCTTCTAATAGGGGGCCGGTTAGCTTCCGTTAAGGACTATCCCTGAGACGCCGTAGTAGCATGCATTGATCCTCCTAGTCCATTCTATCGTTGAGCTGGTCTTCGCTTTTCTTGCTCAAGCTCTTTTTCCAGAGCTTCAATCTTCTTGGAACAATTTTCCAAGAGCTCGTCCTTATCCGCGTCACGCTTTAAGAGATCCTGGATGAGCTGTGATAGCTCCTTGATCTTGTCCTTTAGTTCGTACACCTCTTTATGGGAGTTGGTCTGTTGGACCACCCTGACCTTAGCGGTTGGCTTCTGAATGCGTCCCGAATGTCGAGTTATAGGGGCATCCCCACGAACTATAATCGATATCCCCTCGCCTGGAGAGACCGCCATGTTCTTGGGTTTGAGCTGAGTTTTGGTGCAGATAAAGTTTGTTATAGTTATGGGCCGAGGCCCCGACTGATGTTAATAATTACTAACAGTTGTTGCCAAGAGAAAAAAATTTCAGGAGAAGCTGGCTTGTTGATCCTGTTGGCGGAAGGGCTTGGGTGCAGGTACGGCATAACCTGCGGTGTCGATGCTGGCGGATCGCGTACTGAGAGGCCTAGGTCCTCAACAAGACCATCATTTATCGCGAACGAGAGATCGCTCGGGTGTAACAAGACTGATTCCAGGTAGTCACACTCGTTGTTCACAGGGTGGAAGAATCCCGGCATGTTGGCCAGGGGAACGAGGTGATTCTCTATTGTTGTAATCTGATCTCCGAGACACTTCTGTAGCCCACCATCCCCCACGGGGATAGTAGATAAGACATAGTCGCTGTAGTGGAAAGCCTCGTGCCCGCCTCTCAGGAGGTCTTGGAAAGAGAGCCAGGTCATCGGAGGACATCGTCCCCGTGTAACTATTCATTGAGAAGAGCGAGAGGAGGTGTTGATCGCCCGTAACGGCTGGGAGATGTGATTTTGAGAGTAGCAGAACAATGAGTTCTGGTTGGAAAGAGGAGGAAGAAGAGGTGGCCGGTCGCCATCGTCATGGAGGGGCAAGGCAAGACTATTTATATTCACAGGCTGCCTAGGTACGTACCATCTCAACAGACTTGGTTGCGTGCGTGGTCAGCCGCTATAGGGGAATCATTCAAGCCTCAGGGACCTGGTTTTCATGCAATCTGTAAACTCTATAAAGGTACCACCTCAGACTAGGTTTTTACTCAGGACAGCAAGCCGAACTTATCCGAAGCTGCAAACAAAGTCATCTACAGATAGCTATATAGGAACGAAAAGAAGATTATAGACTATCTAATCAGGAATGTCAGACACCATATAGGCAGATGGTGGCGTTTCATCTATGCGATTAGAAGGACCATTCATGCAAAGTCTAGGGTCAATGCAGGCAGCATTAGTGAAAGCGGGCTCGAAGGCAGATACCTCAGAACGAGGCTCGCAGAGCATAGAACTGGTGCGCCATATATCCTCATCCGGTTCCTCATCTAACAAGGTCCAGTCGGTACAGTCTGTCTCCTCGCCCGTCTCGGACCTGCTGCTGTCTGGAGACGCCTGATGCATCTCTGCTGCCCGCCTGTGAGCGCTCGGCAGTGTGTGTCTGCCCTTCGGGTCGTTCAGGGCCGCTTGAAGGGTAGACAGCCCCTCCTGATGCCAGAGACTTCTCACGCGACGCCGGCTGGATCCAGACCTTGGTCGCGCGTCGTTGCTGAACTGGTGGGCCTTACGCGCGTGACTTACCCACACCGCTAGCCCCTCGACCAGAGCCTCCCGACCCTCCTGATGGCACGTAGGACACGCTAGTGGCCCCTTCGGCTTCTCAAATTGGGCCTTGTGTTTACTGACGAAGTGTCGAGTATAAGAAGAGCCGGGGACGTAGTATGAGAAGCAGAGAAAGCACTTTATCTTGTCGCTGTTGTTTTCAATGGCGGCCTTCTTGGGAATGTGAGGGAGCTTCTCGGCCTCGCCGTACTTGTTGTCGAGTCGCACACCACGTTGGCTGTCCAAATTATGGGCCTCCCGCGCATGTTGCATCCAGGCATCAACCCCATCTATATGAACCCTCTCCTGAGTCTCTCGAAAGCATACCGGGCATACAAGAGGGCGCTTAAGGTCTGGCAAGTGCCATCTGTTGAAGTGCCGGGAAAAAGGGGCGCCAGGGACAAGGCTTATAGGGCAGAGAAGGCAGGTCACCCGCTCATACCTGAGGAACTTCCTTGTCCGATGCTCCCTCATCTCACCGACCCGACTGGGCCTAATGATTGGTGCATTAAGTCGGCCGTGGCGACGCTCTGTATGGTTGCTCTACTCGGTCGGGTCTGAAATCGTGACCGGGTCCCGACCAAGTCGGACATACTCCGGACACGCAAACGGGATGGTAAAGCTCTCCGTATAAGAGCTTAGCACGTGGCCCGTCAGGGCCGTCCGGCTGCAAAAGAACCCGCAGCCGAAGAGGCACTACGACTTATCACTCGTGTCTGTGGGCCTACTCGGTCTTACCAAGGGACCGTCTAGGGCGTTGCCAAGTGCAACCAAAGTGGGATCTTCTGCTTAAGGCCAAACCAGGGTTATAATAGTCCGCAGTTCCGCTGGCCGCATATAAACATAGGTGGTTATAAGTTCCATATACTTGTATGTTCGTTCCTCGCCTCCCAGCTCCGCGCAGTCTAAGAATTTGCCGATATACGATCCCCTATAGCGCCGAAGACTATAAGGACGATGTTCAGGGAATTGCGTAGAGACGATACCAGTAGTCGGCTTTCCGAGGGACTATAGCTCATCAACCATTTCGAAGTAGACTTTGCGGTTCTCGGCCAGTTTCAGGTTAGTCAGTGTATTGATGAGCCATCTCGCCTGATTGCACCAATATTAGGCCCTGACAGACGCGCTGCCCTCTTTCTGACTAACAGCAGCATACTCTGCACGGAAACGCTTTACATCGGGTCGCCCCTCGAGCTCCTATCGTTCTTGTTTGCTAATGTAGAGCGGCGCCTGCGGGTCGCATCTGAGTGTGGCACGGCGGAGCAAATTAAGGATTTCATTAATAGCGTTGTTTGCCACTATTTCGCCGAAATTAACCTTGTGTAGGTCCACTGGGATATGCTGAGAATGGTAGGATTTATCAAAAACCTGCCTTGTATTGGAAAGAATATAGGACCTCAAAGAATCAGGGACCGCCGCTACCTAACAAGATCAGCAAATAAGCATACCTTCTATATCCAGATTCTCTGGGAATAACGTTTCGAGCTTACCATCGATTCGATTACCTGCCGCTACACGTATCGCGTACGGTCGGAATTTATCCTCATCTCGGACGCCGGCTACCACCTGCGTCTAGTTCTATAGACTTAAAAACATAGGGTAGCTTATATCAAAGATGTTCCTGATAACATACGCTCCTTCCATTACAAGTGGAGATACCTCTGTTCTCCGAGTTTCGGTGTTTTGAGCAGCATCTCCAGCGATGTGAAGTCGCCTTCGAATGCGTTATCTGCAAGAGCCTGGCCGATGATCAAGCTTATCAAGCAGAGTGGCTTGCATTTGACGAAAGTGATGGTGAAGGATAGCCTGCAACATACCATCAGATCGTTGACTTTTACTTGCAAGTTGCTAGTCCAGATGCAGCGACTTACACGTCATCTTGCGAGGCTTTAGCGATACCCTGGGCCCGTTTGTTATGTCTGATTGTGATAGTTGCAATGAGTCGCACCTGACCATTAGCCAGCAGGACTACTCCCACGTTTATGTTTCGGTAACAGATTTGCATTACTGTCCCTGACCGGAAGCCGCCCAAAGACAGTAGAAGGAGGAGTGCGTGAAAGGCGACACGTGCGCGGGGAACGCAAGGGATATCAGCTGGGCGCGTCCATATTGTTTTGATCAGGAGCAAAACATCCTCGTCGGTCGCCTCTCGCTTTGTGAAAGTCTGGTCTAGCGAAAGGCCGACTGATTGTGCGAGGTGGCTTGCGATCCACTGTGATATAGGAACTTAGCCCCGGCCCAGAACAGATATGAGCATAGGTGCGAAAACTGATACATACTTTGTGGATTTGGGCAACAGGACCCGTATTTCTTGCGTTGCATGAAAAGACGAGTGTCCATGTCTGTGCATTCGCCGGGTCCTCCAGCCTCTTCTTCCGAAGAATCGTGCGGTTGGCGTGTGTGAAAAAGTTCCTCCATGTGTCCTCCACGGCTTTGGCTGTCGTGAGATTCCTTTCCGGCTTCCAATCCTCCGATGTAAGGCTGGGTCGGTGTGTGACGCAGCTTTCGACAAGATCTCGAAGGAACGTCTGGCACAGCCGTTTAGCATTAGGGTCATTACAACATATACCATACCAGATAGCAGCCAGATCAGCTATAGGCAGCACGTTTGTAAAAAAACTGGATAGGTAAAGCTAATCAGTACTTGAAGACCCCTTCATACCTGTGATAGATAGACATACTGTTCCCATGCGTCCCATACATTTGCCATCAACATATCATGACTGCGACCATATCTCTTATCACAACCGTCAATCGGCATAGATGCGCAAGGCTTCCTGTGCCCGCAAGGCCCGGCTTGATTCATTGATCATATGCTTTGATGCATGCTCCAAGATATGATCGGGATGCGGTATCCGTTCTGCATGTGTAGGCGGCGCTGTATCAAGGCCCTGGGCGATCTTGAGGGACATGTTGGTATCGGCACCTGCTAGGTCTGCTTGTCGCTCGACGATATTGCCATCGACAAAAATCATGCTGTTCTGATTGCGCGGGGCCATATTGGTGTAATCAACAGCAAATGAAGCGATCAGAAAAGAGGTAGATGCAAAGAGCAAGAGTTCGTTCACTTTGTGCTACTTTATGATGGGCAAAAGAAGCACACCTTTTGTATTTCATTCTCTTTGCTTTCTAGGACCACCTTCGAGTCCATTATAGCGTCGCAATGTTCAATATTATTTGGTGCAGACCCTGTTGGTGAGGTGTATCGACAGGTATAATGTGCATCCTCGACTGGTTATAATCCGCAGTTCCAAAATAATGGCAAGCCAGTTCAATTTATTAATAGGCCGCAGTCAGGGGTCAGGGCTGTAACATGGTCAATTTATGGCCCAGCAGTGGTGTGACGCTATCACTAAGCATAGCCCCGGTACGCCAAATCCATTCGGCCGCATACGTGTCTACAACGGTCCCTGACCGTTCGAGGAGCCACAGAAACCGGCCGATGAACAGCGATTTTATCTTCCGAGGGAAAACAAAATATAAGTCAGCCCTCAGCGGCTTATTTAGGGGAGAGCGGACGGGATTCCAAGTTCTCCGCTGGGTATGGTCGTATGTGCTAGTTTGAGTAAGTGCAGAGATTATAACGACAAGTCAGCTCTACGTTGAATATCCGATCTCATACATGCCTAGAAAAGAAAGACTCTTAAGTCTGGTACATTAAATTATACGGCACTAGTCTCGTATAAGCCAGATATGTCAGGTATAAACGGTATCGCTTGATGGAATGCGATCAATTGCCGCATTGTATAATGTATCATGCTTAGCCATCTAGTTATATTCCTGGGCGCCCCCGTTTCAAGATAACCCGGCAGAGGCTCGACGTGGTTGCCCGAGAAAGAAGAATTTCGGGTATGATATGCTAGCCAACGAATATGAGTGCGATTTCTGTAGAGGATCTGCGAAGCTGTGGATTTGTCCTGAGTCGCAGACCAAACCTATAGTTCGCCAGATCGTGGGTAGAGAGTGGGCTGCCAGCAAATGAATCGTTAGCGGTTTTAGCTTACCTACCTACCTACCTAGTACAAAATATGCACCTGCTGCATGATTTCAGGCGGATATGCAAAAAGGAACCACAATGCTTGTAAAGTCTGAAATCTGAACGCTGTCAGCCTGAGAATTTTGATTCGCTGTTTTGAGGTGTGTATATCACTTGAATGAACTGGCAAATCACACGCACCCGCACCAAGCACTGCTGGTCGCTGCATATCGGTTCGACCGAGAGCCCATCACCAAGCTCGATGAAAGGTGCAACACACTGCCAAATTTAGTAGCATGAGAACATTGATAGGACTTTTTATGGCGATCAATGACCAGAACAGCCGCATTGCGGTACCGGAGCTCCGGGTCTCCACCCGGAGTCTCCGTCTACGGCCGTTCGGCGACAACCTTAACTACCATCCGTTAAGGATATACTCCTACGCCACAAGATTCCTCATAAAAAGGCATTCGGCCATGAATGCGATTAGGTTTCAAACAAAACCTTGTCTGCGATGCTAGTGAGGTTCTCAACCGTACTAGTTTCTTCTCAGCGACCGGCCATCTCCAAGGCCGTCTTCCCGACCAAAGCACGACCACCCGGACTGAATTCATCACAATTAAATACAATGACCACCCGGCCGAAAATCGCCGTCCTCTACCAAGCCATCGACCCACCCGTGATCGACGGCGTCCGCAAGCCCAAGAAGCCCGGCGGTGCGTGAGCCCCCATGATCCACCCTAACCCTAATTCCATAGCACTAACTTGCCTACCCCCCCCCCCTCTTCCTCCCGTTCAGGCTACCAGGACTCAGGCGCAGATATCGCCTATAACCTCATGAGCTCCGACGAGGTAGAGGTCTTGACCCCGTCTCCAAGTCCAGACCCAGCCAAAGATGACGGCTGGTGCTTCCCAGACACGGAGGAGAGCATCCTCCTCGCCCTGGAACGAGGCGCGACGCACCTGTGGGCCAACACCATTTTGTTCGCCCAGCACCCGCTGCAAGTCTCGGAGAAGATTGGGCGTTTCCAGGATACAGTTCGTGTGGTGGGACAGGGTCCGCTGGTCGTGGACAAGTACGACGACAAGGCCTACGTGAACAACCTCCTCCGCCAGCACCCGGGGCTCCCTCTCCCTCGCAGCTGGCAGCTTCCTACCACTACTACCACTGCCACTACTACCACCACCAACCATCCACCTGTCTCCGACCTGGCCGCCAGCCTCACCTCCCTTCATCTCCCGTTCCCCGTGGTCGCCAAGCCCATCCGCGGCCGGGGCTCCTACGGCGTCCGCGTGTGCGCCGACCTCCCCACCCTGCTCTCGCACGTCACCGATCTCACCTCGCAAGGGCTCAACTTCATGATCGAGGAGTATCTCCGCGGCGAGGAGGCCACCGTGACGGTCATGCCCCCATCCCACTCCCCC
>MUZK01004532.1:0-62627 GCA_003013055.1 Juglanconis sp. DMW523 | reverse complement strand
GCGGCGTCAAAATTGTATAAGAGACGGGGGGGGGGGGTGCAGGCCCGTGACGAATCGGACATCTTGTCGCTCCTTTCTGGTGATCTCCTCGTGCCAGACTCAGCCTTCACAATGCCGGCATGTCCGGATGAACTGCGCAACCCTCGACTCATCAACTTCGATTCTCGCAGCTTGCAAAAGGATGGCACCTCGTGATCCTGGCGATGGCGGAAAGCGGAGAAATGTTGTCAGGCTGTTGTCAGTCAGTACAACTAAGTCACAGTGACTGACTGACACCCTGATGAAAGTCATCAGATCAATTCAACACTAAACACTGCGAGTGCCAAGTTGGGGACGATGAGACAACAGCTGGATTGGCCCTGGCCCGTCTGCCCAACGGTGAGGGTATTCGTGGCCCATGCCTCTCAAGTGTCTTGGCAATCGCAAGGAATCTGCTGTCTGGTGCTGAGGAGTGGCGGGGTTTTCTTGCGACGGACGCCCAATGACGTCGCTGAAGGCCGTGGCAGCATCAAGAGGCCTCTCGACTTCGCAACCCTCACTCCACACAAGATCATCCTGTAAGCGCCAGACTTCCGCGCGAGTGCGCTTCTCTTCTACCAACTAGCATCGTATCACTTGTGATAGCTTCTATTTTTACTTTCCAGTTTCAGTCCCTTAGATACCCCTCTTTTCCGTCACAAGCGCGCTCTTATGTCGTTGCCCCTTTGCGACTTCTTGGCTGCGACAAAAAAGTCGCTGTACCTGCTTCCTCCTCCCCCCCTTCAACAAGCTTCTCAGTCAACTCTCTTCTGGTCGTCCATTCAACTTTCTAGATCTATGATCAGTCGGCACAATGGCTTCCGGACAGAACGTAAGCCCAAGATCCTGACCGCCATCTCCATGTGTCTACCGGCCACTCACCACCATGAGATAGGACCCTAAACTGCTGTACGCCATAAACGGCGTGTCCGCCTACCATCTCGCCAATGGCCAAGAGCAATCCCTTACGCCAGCTGGGCCTCAGACCCTCACCCTGCTGATGGTGCCAACTTCCTCGCCCTTCGCTGACACCTCCGCCGTCGACCAGCAGTCCGCTCCCGCAGAGGAGGATTTCTACCTACACCTGCATCTACCTCCTGAGCTCGATCTGCCCCTGCCCGCAACCACCCAGATCTACCACCAGCCGCCCAACAGCTACCTGATTCCGCGATGGGACCTCGGCCCGGACAGCGGCGCCTTTACGAGACTCGAGTTCCCCGCGCTGGACAGTCGCAAAAGCGTGCAGGACGATGTGGATACGTTCGAGACCATTTTGGCGCAGTGCACGGCTTTTCTGGAGAGGGCACCACCGCCAGTGCCCAGGAATAAGAAAGCTGGCGGCCTTCCGCCGGGAAGCTCTTCTAGGTCGAAGGCGGCCATGGCGGCGGAGGAGCAGCTGCCTGCGTACAACCCGGGAGATTATAAGCCCGGGGAAGGTTACGCGCAGGGCGCGCATAGTTCTTTGCATGGTGGGCAGATTGTCCTTGTAGATGAGGAAAATGGTAGTGTTATCGGCGAGTTGGGTGAGGGCTATCAGATGGTTGAGGATAGTGCTTTGCAGCCCGGCTCCAAAGGTGAGTGCCACTGCTACACCTGGTTCAGGACTCAAGGGCTAATTGGAACCATTAGATCCCGTGCAGATTACTCTCCCGGCAGATGGATCTCATCAGATCGCCATCGCGCCGGCATCAGATGAAGACATAGAGATGGCCCTGCACCCATCCTACAAGAAATCTTTCCTCGTCTCCAACGCCATGGCCGCCTCCCGCCTCATCGTGACCACTTCCGACATGGTATCCAAGGCGATGCACAGCGGCGCGGATAGCTTCACGCAAAAGACGAAACCTGTCGCTAAGCCCGTCACGTTCAAGCCCACGACGAAGGAGCACATCCGCAAGGTGCACACTTTTACCTCGGGCGCCGCGGGTCTCTCGACCAAGACGGCCGGCTCGATAGGCAAGGTTGCACAGAACCTGGGCGCCACCCTGAGTCGGCATAAGCCTAACAACGGCCACCCGAAGGGTTTTGATAAGGACGGGAAGCCGCTTGACAACTACAAGCCTGGGTTATTAAATAAGAGCTTGATGGCTTTCAATACCCTCGCGGATGGCGTGGAGAAGGCCGGGCGTAATTTGCTGGAGAACAGCTCTAACGCGACCACCAAGGTCGTGGAGCACAGATGGGGACCGGATGCGGGCGACGTCTCCCGGAGTCTGGGAGGTGGTGTGAAAAATGTCGGGCTGGTCTATATCGACGTTACGGGCGTGTCTAGACGAGCCATCCTGAAATCCGTTGCCAAGGGCATGGTCGTTGGTCGGGTCGCGGAGGGTGGTGGCCAGGTGATCGTCGGTGGCGGTGATGGAGGTGATGGGGCGAGCATGGTTGGTGCTTTACCTCCGGGACAGCAACCACAGTTTTCAGACGGCAGGCAATCCGGGTCGGAGACGAGCTCAATTACCGGCGTCGAGGGGAAGAAGCCCTCGACGGTCAAGTACTGAGGGAAGGCACAGATCAGAGAACAGTATGAGAGCGAATAATGACTTACGGCTGCAAGACTTCATTTTTCTCTCTCTTGGGGACAGCAACCAACACCTCGGGACTATAGAGACTTTGCGTAGGATTGTACCTCATATATCATAGATGACGGCCTCAGCCAAATAATTCAGATTCAGCCTTATGTAGAAGAAGCATGCGAAAGTGTCGAGTATCTCGGTGAAGAAAAATGAAGAAAGAATCCAGTGAAATTGAACATAATAAATACAACTACCATTTTCCACTTTGTGATCCACCGAAACTCCGTATTTTCTTTCCCTGGTCTCTTTTTTTTTTTGGCCCGGGGTGTTGGGGGGGGGGGCGCGCACATTCAAGTACTACAGTAGTAAGTACTATGTGGCGCAGTACCGCATCCCTTGTCAAGGGAGCCCGGGGGTTGACATCAAAGCCGAGTCCGAGGCCGAGACTCTCCAGGTCATAGAGCTGAAGTCAATGTCTTGAGACCGACCTCCTGGGGCCCTCAGCTGTGTCGTGTCGTGTGAATATGGGGGCTTTGCTTGTATAGTAGATGCCGATGAATTTCTGGTCTTCTTCAACACGAAAAGCCAATTTACACGCTCGACACATCTCCATTCGCAACCGCGATAAACCTTGGGCTCCACCACGCCCACAACCGCCTGCAACCCCGCCGTCGTGTTCCAGCCTGAATCCTTGAACTATATAGTCGACTGCGCAAATGTGTTGTCGCTGGGAACCCTGTGGAGCTTCTATTCTGTTATACCACAGCATCGTCGACCACTACAGAGACCGCAGAGAAGATAGGCAGAGAAGGACCGGTGCGCAGGGGGAAAAGTCAGACACCATCCGCCTACCTCCTCCTACACATTGCTCCTACACATTGCTCCCACACATGGCGTCTGGAGGCACACTTGTTCTAACCTAGACTCCGTCTCGCCCACAGCAGACTCCCCGCGCGCCGCCTCTCCTCAAAATGCTCCACGAAATCCTCCTCTCCCTCTCCGGGCACCCATCCCCCCTGCTCCGAGCCGCCGTCGCCACAGCCTCCCATGGCAGCGGCGCGTCCGGGTCCGACCATTCTCTGATCACGCCGCCCGAGCGCGAGCTCCTCGCCGGCGTGGCCCACCTCAGCGACCTGCACGTGAAGCTGCTCTCCTTCGCCGCCCAGATCGCCGCGTCGCACCCCTCGACCATCTGCCGCGCCGTCGCGACCGCCATCGACGGCACGCACCTCGCCGCGTTCCAGCGGAAGGTCCTTGAGGTTGAGGAGGGCATACTACGGAGGGATGCGGAGCTGGTGGGCGCGTACAATATCGTACCGCTGGCGGCCGTTGTGGTGGAGTTTGAGGGTTGGACGAGGCGGTTGGAGTGGTTGTGGGAGATGGTGGAGTTTATGTTGAGGAAGGAGAGGGTTGAGGATGGTAGGGAGACGGCGTGCACGGGTGCGAGGGTGATTAATAGGCTGAGGGGGGAGTTGCAGACGGGCTATCAAGATATTGAGGAGACCGCGAGGAGCTTGGTACGGGTCGCGGAGACGGCGTGGGTCAAGCAGGTATCGGCTTGGGTTCTATATGGAAGGTTGCCGGGCTTTGGAGCTGATGACTTCTTTATACAGAAGGCCGATGATGATGAGGTGGGGATGCTATGTTCAGTTCTGGTTGTATCAAGGCTGAGGCTGATTGTACCGCAGGAATTCACCTACGTCCCAAGTCTACTGCCGTCTTTCGTAACGGCACCAACAGCGGCCTCGATGCTGTTCATCGGACGTTCTCTGAATCATATCAGGGCGAAGAGCAATCTCGATGGAGGCATGCAAGGCTTGGACCACCTGTCATCACAACTGAGAGAACTATCACAGTTGACCTACCCACTCGACAGCGCCACCTTTTCGAGGACCATCACTGGGATCAGATTATTCCTGTCCAGAAACACTCTTCAGAAGCTTCTGCCTCTATCCAAGGTCCTGGAAATACTCCAGCTTCTGAGAGACTTCTTCCTATTAGGACGAGGCGAGTTCGCCATGGCACTGACGCAACAGGCCGATGAGAAGATCCGCAGCCGATGGCGCAGGGCAGACAACCTAGCCCACGAAAAACGCGACGGTCTCAGTCAGGTTGTAATCAAGGAGGGCGAGGTGATTGCTGTTCTGGGTCGGACCTGGGCAGCGATGGGCTCCATGCAGGGTCAGCAAGCAGACGAAGACGAGGGCCTCGAGATGGCTAGAGATCTGCTGAGACTCACTCTGGTCAAGTCGAATCCCAAGATCCCCCTGAAACTAGGTTCGACCGTCCAGTTAGCGACAACGCCCTTCCGGAGCCTCATGTTCTCTCTTCCTGTCACCCTTTCGCTCCGGGTCCCCTCGCCCTTGGACCTCTTCCTCAGCCCCTCGGACGTCCAGACCTACACGGCTATCAACTCCTACCTTCACTCGATTCGCCGCGCCCATCTGCGACTTACCGACCTATGGAAGATCACACCTCTGCGGCGTCACCACCCGCCCCCGCCCAAGCCAGCGTATGGCGCCACCAAAGGAGGTCGTGCCCGCGTCATCATGCTACGCGAGCGGCAGACGAAGCGGATGCTGGCCATGCGAAGCGCTTGGACGACCTGCAGCGCGGCAATCTTCTTCCTTGCCGAGGTCGAGGGGTATCTGCAGATCGAAGTGGTCCGCGAACTATGGGAAGGCTTTCAGCGGTGGCTCACCACCGGCAGCGACGAGTTTCGACCGCCAGAGTCCGTAAGACCATCACGAGCAGCTTCGCGGATGTCGACCAGGGATCCAAATGCGATGGACGAAGACGACGAGGACATGTGGCTCGCGGAAGCGTCCCACATCTCCCCACGACAGGACCCAACGAAGCCGGATAGGCACCCGCATGACCCGCAGACTTTGGCCGCTGCGCACCGCCTGTACCTCTCCACGCTTGTGCGCCGGATCTTGCTTTCTCAGGAGGCCTTCACGGATCTGCTGTACAATGTCCTGGTGGATATCGACCAGCTCGTCGCTCTCATCCACCGCCTGCAAGAGATCTGGAACTCCATCGACCTCGAAGAGGACGTGGGCGTTGTCGACGCCTTCGTGGACCTGGAGCGCGAGGAGCGGGATGTCAGGAGGCAGATCCAGGCTACGGAAGCGAAGACCAAGTCTGATATCGAGGGCGTCATCGGCGTGTTGCGTAACTTGGAGGCGGATCACGAGGGCCTGGCTTGGGGAGATGACGATGTTGGGGAGGATGGCTCAGCAGGAATCAGGGAGGAGGGACAGTATGTACCGCGCCGCGTGGGCGGGGTGGATCGCTTACTGATGAAGTTGGACTTTGGCAGTTGGTTTGACTCGAGCAAACCGGACAGTACGGAAGCCAGGGATGATCGGTACAGCTATGCGACGACTTGATGAGCGTACTTTCTTACTTGCATGGCGTTGGAACGGGTCAGAGCACCTGGCTGGGACTGGGCGAAGGAAACCACGGATATGATACCATTAGTGTTACTGCAATCGTATTGCCAATCCTGACGGACTGCCCGATCATGCTTCTAGCTGTCCTCCGCAGAAAGGCCCAAGCGGTTAATCCGAGTCGTCATGACTATAGAAGGGAGGCGGCAAAGGCTTCAAAAACTGCATAATCGACCCTGGAAACATCTCCTTGTCCGGGTAGGTCCTGTCCGGATACGTCTTCTCCGGCTCTTCTGGCTCTAAGGCCTCCTCGTCCTCCAGCTCGGGATAAGTTTTTGCTGAGACGAACTTCGCCCTTTGTCCCTCGATGCGCCATACTTCAACACTAATTTCGCGCTGCGCAAAGACATTGGGGTTGACGTCGGCGAATCTTTGGATTTTCTTGTGGGGTAGTGCTCATTAACATGACTGTGATTCGAAAAGAAGACTTGGGAGAGACCCCAGGGAAGGGGACATACCTTGATCATGTAGTTATAGTACGTCTGCTCCGCAACCGTTACAACTGGATAATCGCGCTTATTGCACAGGCGGATAAGCAAGCGTAGCTTGCCGCAGGCGTTCCGTTCCGTGAGTATCTCGAGCAGCTCATCTAGGATGGTCCTCCAGATCCACCCGCTGCCAAGCGGCCCTTCGCACAGCCCGACGCGGATGTCAATATGTCCAAGGCTCTGCAGCGTACGCCGGCTTATAAAATCCGAGACCTTCATGAAGCCGCGCAGGTGAGGCTGGGGATCATGGCTGCGGCTGTCTCGGTCGCTGTCCGCGTTGACTCTGAAAGGCGGCAGGCGATCGATGATGAGTGTGCGTGACCTAAGGATGGGGAGACACTCGGTCGTGATGCGCCTGTTGAGCAGCAGAATGGTTGGCGTGCGGAACTGGTGGTCCCATGTTGGTGGGTGCTGGGTAGTGGCGGGCGATGCGGCGGAGCGTTGCCGATAGTATGGCGAGTACAGTTCGCCGCATTCTGGATAGCGAAGAGAGTCGTCGTAGATCATGTTGCGAATCTCGGCAGGGAATGTGAAGAAGGTGAATGTTTCGTCTTCTTCGCCCTTCCCGTGTGAAGGGCTGTTCTGTCGTACGTCTTCATCATCGTGAGACTGGCTCGAACTGAGGCCCTGTCGTGTGCTTGTTGAGGCAGTGTGGGCTGGCGTCGAAGGTTGAAAGGCAGGACAGCCTAGTGAGGATGAGGATGGAGGCTCATTTGGACCATTACCAGCGGCCTTCTTACGTCGAGACCTTCGCTGACCATCTTCAGGACTAGAAGCAGAGTGGTTGCTGTTTGACTTCCGCTTTCGGTCGTGTTTGGTGAGCATCGTGTCTACTGCATCGCGAAGCATCTCGTGGAGAAGGCCCCGTTCGGGTGCATGTCCATTGATTGACCGGTGTGGGTCGATTTGCGGATCGCATTCAGGGAAGCAGCGTCTGTAGATGCGAGTGGAGATTGGGGCGAGACACGACCAAACGATCTGGCAATTCCAGCAGCTTTGTGAATCCCACAAGTTCCCCACCGGGAGTTTCTTGATGGGAAGTTGATTTATGATGCTGCTGCCTGCTGCTCCCCCCAGCCTTGTTGATCGAGCTCTGGGCAGCTCCTTCCCTGGATCCAAGCTACGTGACATACTTTATAGCTCGGGTAGTTACAGGGTACGCCCTTGCCTACATAAGATGGAAGGCTCCTGACCCTGGAAGACCATTGGACGTCTACAAGCGCGGAAATCGCCGTTGAATTACGTGGGATTGTGTAGATTTCTCGCCGTGCTCACAAAGACCTCAAACAATCTGTGTTGTGCCAATGCAGCCTTTTCTGTGACAGGGGGCCTTCGCGGTGGCACTACAGATCGTGTAAGGCAATGGCTCCGGTTCTCACCCAGCCATCCACTCGGCTGTACTAGTACACCTTTACTATGTACATGCAGGACACGACAGCCGAGCAGGTGCCCAAGGCGTATCAGGAAACACGTCTTGCATGGCCTCTCGATGTGTGCTCTCTCCCAAACATGGCCCTGGCCCACAGTCAAGTTTCTGTACTTTGTACTTTGGTAGTTATCACTCCGTGTGTCAAGGGAGATGGCGAGAGTACTTGCTAATGGTGAGATGAGCATACCCAGTATCCAGACAATTATCCAGGCGGGCATCGCTGCTCCGAAGTTCGACCTGTCACAATGGCCACCCTCCCATCTGGCCAACTGCCATTTGGCTGAGGCAAGTCGGTGAACGTGACTAGGTACTTCGTAGACAAACGGAGTGATCTCTGCTCCCTTGGCATCAGCTCGGCCAGCCACCACCACCCAGCCTTACCTGACGAGTGCTCCTGAACCTCGTTAAAGGGGCCGAGAACTCTGAGACTGAGACCACATCTTCGGTTAGAGCTGTAAACAGCAACAGCTGGCCGTTCGTTGGCCTAAGATCCTATCAAATGGAAATGTCTCGGGCCCCACAGTCCACAAACCCTAGGACGGAAGGGCGTGCCGGGACACAAAATGATGTGAATTACTGTAGCCAGACCAAGAAGGACATTTCCCAGTACTGGGAGAGCTGGCATTCGATGGTAGGACCGGCTGCTTGGTTCACCCCCTCCCTATCTAACATGCCAGGCTGGCTGCCCAACAGACGAGGAGCCAAACTCGTTCTGCCTGCGTTCTGTTTTTCTTCCCCCGCGCAGCTGTACGTGGATGCTCTGGAGAAGGAACGTGGCCACTGAGGACGCGAACCACGAGATTGTGGTTCTCGAATCGAGCGGCGGCATGATGAGTTTTGACCCAAGTCTAGGCGATGGACTTCAAGCACATCGTTGTGTAACCACAACCACCGGCCCGAAGCCACTTCTGAGGGAGGGCGAAGGACGATCTTCTGCAGGCTGCAGCTGGCTTGCAGGAGGTGATACGAGAGCCTAGAAGGTGATGAAAGGATGTCCGGTTCAAGAACCACACGTTTCGAACATCTTAGGAACGCATGGCTGTCCAAGTCTTGTCGAGAACTCCATATGCTTCTTTGTATCCAATACTACGACAGAAGATGAGCCCATCAGCCACTTGCCTGGGAGGATTGGGAGGATTGGGAGGACTGTAAGGAGGTTGTCAGAGTCGAAAAGCTCTGACGGTGCACAAGGCAAAGTCAAGCAGGGCCCGGCACAGAGCAAAAATGCTGATGATGCTGTTCCACCTCGGCAGCATTCGTCTTTTGCCAGGTCCTTGCCGACATTTTGAACGCTGAGCGCTTCCACAGTGTGTCATTCGAGAACTTCTGGAAACCTAACCGCTACTAATCATGTGCAAACCTAAAAAATTCAAGCCAAAGAGCTGGAGTCAGAATACATACCATGTTCATACTGCAGGCAGGAGACTTGGTTCAGGGAACACCGGCGGGCGAGAGCGAACGGTCCGTGCGGCAGCTGGTACTTTTACTATGGTAGATGCGCTAATCGTCCCACGCCCAATCGCACTTCCCTCTTATCATACCCCCCAAGGTCTTCTCTGTCAAGGCGATCCCTCGTAGCCCTGCGGCGGGCTGTGGCTCTTCTTTTCTCTGCACACACCCTACCCCCTTGACAGACCTCTGTCCCCAACCCACTCGTCTTACATCCACCCCATCGCGATTTGCATCGCGAGATCATCCAAGGTTATCAAGGGCTCGATTCTTGACTTCGTTGGAGCGTCCCCGGTGTCATCGTCGTCGTCGCAGACGGGCAATTGCCCCTCTGCTCTGGTGGCATCTGCCTTTCCACCCCGCCCATCATGTCGACGGCTAATGGCCATCCGGGTCTATCGTTTGGAGGAGGCCTGAGCAATGGCAACGGCATGCGTCACGGTCGAGGAGGGAACCAGGGTTATCCACCACCGCCACCTAACAAGCCAGTCCTCACACAACACGCTGCTCCGTATCAACACTACTCTCCCCATCAGCCTCAACAGAGCAGCTACTCGCAACTGTATACCACTCCCAACCCGTCGCCCGTACAGCACAACGTCCAACAGAATGGCTCCCGATCCCAGCAGCCCCAGCTGCCTGTTCCGAGCTCGCGTCCTCGAGCCACGAACCATCGACAGATGCCCCCTCAATCGAACAATACTCCCTTGAGCTACCTTCCGACCACGATGCCACAACAGCATATTCCACAGCAACCCATGAATCCCCAATCCATGAGCCAGCAGCCGCTGAGCTCACAGCCCATCGGCCAGCAGACGATGGGCCAGCAGTCCATGCCCCAGCAGACGATCAATCAGAACTCCATGAGTCAACAACAGATGAACCAGCAGGCTATAAGTCAGCAGGCTATAAATCACCAGCAATCCATGGCTCAGGAAAATTCCATGATGTCTCAGCAGACTCCTCCCCACCCGCATCCCGTCTTGACACCTCAACCGCCTGCTCAAGCTCAGCCACAGCAGCCTCCGCAACAACCACCAGCGCCGCCGCCCCAACAGCTTCATACGGATGCTTCTGTGCAAAAGTACGAACCCCAACATGAGGATAATATGGACGTCGAGAGTATTGGAGAATCTGGTGATGGTGAAGATGGTGTCGATGGGAAGAACGGCGAGAATGGGACCCCCTTCGTGCCGCGGACTCCCATGGGGGCCATGATGTCAGCTCCTCCTGAGGGTGGAAGTTATCCCACTCTCGATGCAGTACACAAGGCGGTTCTGGAGTACTGCACGTCGGTCGGCTATGCTATTGTCATTGGCAGATCCAAAAAGACTGTACCCGGGCTGAAGAAGGTACTCTTCGTCTGTGACCGTGCTGGGAAGCCTCCGAAACGTGTTAGTCCCGAGATGCGGAAGCGAAAGACGTCGTCTCGGAAGTGTGACTGCCAGTTCGGTTTCTTCGCCATCGAGCAGAGAACACAGTGGACCGTGCGATACCGTCCAGACCCGGCTCATCTATCACACAATCATGGACCAAGCGAGAGCCCCATGCTGCACCCTGCTGCAAGGAAACTTGACAGCAAGATGGTTGCCACAGTGAAGGACCTCAAGGAGCAAGGTATGTGCTAACTCGAGGCGAAGATGAGACTGTGGAGCTAATTAGATACAGGTATTGGAGTCAGTCAAACACTGGAGATCCTTCAAGCCGAGAATCCGAACGTGCCTCTGCTGCCCCGGGATATCTACAACGCACGTGCGGCCATCAGTCGTAACCCTACCAAGGTGAATGCTGGATTGGCTGAGGATCGGCCCGCAATATACAGCAAGCCTCGTCCGACTGCTGAAGAACGGATCATAGCGGATCTGCGCAAAGAGCTCGCCAAGGTCAACGACGAGCTGGCTAAGGAGAAGGAGGACAGTCAAAAGAAAATTGCGGAGCTGGAGGAGAATGTGCGGGAGAAGGACAAGAAAATCCAGAAGTTTGAGATGTTCGTCGACATTTGCAATGAGCGGGTCATGTTCCAACGCGAGAAGCTGAATCAGCTTGACGACAACAACGCCCCTGGGAACAGCTCATGACCGAGGAAACGGCTGGCGCAAAATAATCGTTACGATTGGATGGGATTCATGCATGATACGGACGGGATGGCAAGGAATACTGGCCGGACGGCTCGGGTGCCCTTTTTCATCGGCAGTGGGAAGTTAAGGTGGTGAGGCGTTTGGGTCGTTGATTTCAGTGTGATGCCGCATGGCAAGGGAAAAGACACCGGTGACCAGGCACCACATTGGAAGGCGTGTCTGTGGGGCTACTTGCTAGCTTGCTGTCTTCACAGGCGAAACTGAATGACAAAGAGGATTATTATGGCCGCATATCTTGGGAGGTTTCAAGGTTGGCCCGTTCGTCCACAGAGATGGTGAGCAGTCCAACAGGGCTTCTTGTAAGCCTCTGTATCTATATATGGAGAACTGCCCTAAAAGAGAGAATAGTGAAAGACCAGCCCACCTGAGCTTGGGAGATAGTCTGTACTTCGCAATCCCGCACGTGAAGTTGAAGGGTCGTCCGTCGGTTGATTCAAGTCGCATGAACAACGGCAAGTCTGCGGCCAATCAAGCACGGACGGGTCCACTTAGGTAGGTGAGTCGCGGACAGGGGTCCACTTCGTTAGTCTGGACGGCTGCAGGCGCGCGTGGCTCGACCTCAGCTGTCTGCCGCGGGACGCAGCGACAGTTTTAGGTTTGGGAAAGTCAACAGCAACAGTCACCACGACAGATCCCTCACTCCATACGCTCCCTCTTCAGGAACTGACTGCACACCAGCTACATTGCTTCCAAGACCCATCGTTTCGTCCATTCAAGTCAACGGCATTTAGAGAACACGGAGATACCCCTTACCGAACTGTCTTCACTTACTTGATTCCCTTGTTTTTGGGTGTCTTGTTATCCTTCGCGTTCCCGTCAATCCTGCGACCCCCTTGACCAACGACCTAATCTGGGGAGACATGACGGCGAATCCTTGAGGATACGATATCATCTTGACACAATCCTTGCACCCACGAGCAAGCCCATCATGGACATGGCAGTATCGCCTCAACGGCCGGTCACGCCGCTCAACGGCGACAGCAATGGTAGCAATGGCGTCAACGGCACCGCCCTAGTTGCTATGGATCCGGCCCGCGTTATCGACCACCTCGCTCAGCTGCTCGAGGCCGCCCTTGGCGCAACACGTGAGGAGCTCGAGGCTCCTGGCAGCCTGCTGTCCAAGCCTCGATATCCCGATACTCTTCAGCGATGCACTCGCTTCACGAACGATGCTCAGGTGTCATTGTACATACAGAAAGACCTCCCTGCGACGCCTCAGCTGGAGAATGGAGATGGAGAGTCAAGTACGTGGATGCGCCACCGAACATCTTGCCAGCGCTGAGCTTTGCTAACCACGTCTATGCAGAACCCCCAACACACACCTATACGATCGCGTCTGATCTGTCTTCGACGGCTACGACCGTGGCATTTCTTGTCCTCCTGAAGCGCCCCCAACCTCTCGACCCCTCCGTACCTATAGCCTCCCAACTGCAAATCCTCAACTTGCCGGGTCCGGCATACCTTGCCGCCACCGCCAGCGAGCAAGGCCCATCGGCATCACCCTTTGAATACCTCCAGCTGTATTTACACAATGGTCTGGCGCCATACTTCGATGCGAGCACCAAGAGCCAGCAGATGATCGGTGGTAGTCGCGGCAGGGCTGATGTCGACGCCAAGACTGGCATTCCTGTCACGAAGAAGAGGTGGACCGAACTCGAGCTGAGCTTGTCCCATCTGCAGCAAAATGTCGAAATTCCTGAGGTCCTGCTGCCGTTCCACCCATATGTGCAAAACGCCCTCGATGAAGCCGCCGCTCGCAATACGACCCCATCGATCGATCTGATACCTGCGGCGTTGATTTCGGACAGCCAGTTCCTGAACAACTTGCAAGCAAACGTGAACAACTGGATTAAGTCTATCCAGGTCATTACCAAGATGAATCGGGATCCGGCGACCGGCACTGCCAACCAGGAGATCAACTTTTGGTTATCCATGGAGGCGGCTCTGGGCGGCATCGAGGCCCAGCTTTCTAGTGACGGTGTACGCCTGACTTTGGAGATCTTGAAGAAGGCGAAGCGGTTCCAGGCCACCGTCAGTTTCGGTGCAGATACGGGCTTGAAGGAGGCCATGGACACAGTTCAAAAGTACAACCAGCTCATGCGTGACTTCCCTTTGGACGAGCTTCTCTCGGCAACATCTCTGCCCAAGGTCCGAGATGCTATTGATCAGATCTTTGCACACCTGAACAAGAAGCTGAGGATATGCCCCTATCCCATCCGGCGCGCACTCCCTCTGGTGGAGGCCATCTCTGCAGACCTGGACGAGGTCATGCACCGTCTGCTCCCGGGAACCGAACTTGTCGACCTTGATTACCAGGAGTTCAGGAATGTCATGCGCATGGCCGACAAAGTGTTCAGATCTTGGGATGACAACCGCAAGGCCTTCACGGATGTCGCGCGCGACGTGACCCGGAGGAGGAACGAAAAGTTTATCCCCATCAAGATCACTCCCAGACACCAAGAGCTGCAAGACCGCTTGAAATACGTCGGCAACTTCCGTGACAACCACGAACAGCTGCAGAAGACTATTGTTGATGTCCTGGGACCCAAAGCGACGGTTACCGAGTTGACGGATGGCGCAGCAAACGCAGGCGGCGTGGTCGTTGAAGAGATGGGCGACGTCGATGCGGTCGAGGAGGTCAAACAAGCCTGGGAGGCTCTGAGGAACGTTGATCTGCTCGATGTGTCTTTCGAAGGAACCCAGAGATGGGCAAAGGCCGAGGAAACCTACAACGAGCGAACGTCTCGCGTGGAAAACTCCATCATCGCTCGACTACGGGATCGCCTGGCCACAGCCAGGAACGCCAATGAGATGTTCCGCGTCTTTTCAAAATTCAACGCATTGTTCGTCAGGCCGAAGATCCGAGGTGCTATAGCCGAGTACCAGACTCAACTCATCGACAATGTCAAGCAAGCCATCAGCTCGCTGCATGAGCGTTTCAAGCAGCAGTACGGCCACTCTGAAGCCCACGCCATGGCGCAGCTTCATGACCTGCCCCCCGTATCTGGGGCTATTATCTGGGCTCGCCAGATCGAGCGTCAGCTGGACGGGTATATGAAGAAGGTAGAGGACGTCCTTGGCGCTAACTGGGCTATTCACACCGAAGGAGAGAGACTCAAGAATGAGGGCGATCTGTTTCGGAAGAAATTGGACACTCGACCTATTTACGAAGCCTGGCTGCATGACGTCCAAAGGAAACAAATCACGATCTCGGGACTCATTTTCACCGTGAACAAAATTCGGTCTGCTGGAAATGCCTTGGAGCTTCATATCAACTTTGATGCTCAAGTCATCGCCTTGTTCAAGGAGGTCCGAAATCTCTTGTGGCTCAACTACGCCGTCCCTCACGCCATCAACAGCGTCTCGAAAGAAGCTAAGCGAGTGTACCCTTTTGCTGTCAGTCTGATGGAGAGTGCTCGAACTTTTGCACAGACCGACCGTCAGATCGCGGACATGCCGGATGTCTCTGTACTGCTCAGCGGTTATCGCAACGATGTCCAACAGGTTATTCTTAAGGGAATGCCTCTGCGATGGGAGTCATTCAACAACATGTACGAGCTGCATTTCAGGACGGATTCTACCAAGGGCGAGAGCAAACACGTCGCATTCGTCAAAGAACTTGCGGCGAAGGTGTCACTGCTTCAGACCAAGACAACGACGCTGGCTACGATCAACACCACGATACAAAAATCTCTCGCTGAGCTCAGCACTTGCCCTTACGAGGCCTCGGCGTTTGAATCAAGGCTGAGGACGATCCAGGAGGCTGTGGACCAGCTGAACTTGGAGCAATATGTGAACTTGGGTTACTGGGTCGAGGGTATGAACAACCAAATCAAGAATACCTTTCTGATCCGCCTTCAGCGTGCCGTTCAGTCCTGGATTGAGGCATTTGAAGATGACCACTTTGAAGGGGATGACACCCGCCGCAGGACACTGGTGGAAGGTGCCGCAGACGCAAAGTCAGACAAGCCGACCATGAAGCGACTCATCCACGAGATCACCATGCGGAATCAAGTCATCTACTTGGACCCGCCCCTGGAATACGCACGAGCTAGTTGGATCTTGCAACTTCAGGATTGGCTCGGTGTTATCTGCAACCTGCACAAGATCAAGGCAACGCGTTACCAGATGAGCTTGAGCACCGTGTCGTATGTGGAGCCTAAGTTCAACGACTTGCCCGCCGAGTGTACTGAGATGCTCACTCGGGTCCATGACTCCGTCGAGAAGAAGCTCTCGGAGGTCGGAGGATATGTCGACAAATGGTTGCAATTCCAGTCTCTCTGGGATCTGCAGTCGGATCAAGTCTACGATCTTCTTGGCGATCAGCTCTCTCGGTGGCTGCAACTCTTGCAAGAGATCCGCAAGACTCGCCAGACTTTTGACACCTCTGAAGTCAGCCGCTCTTTTGGCCATATCACTATCGACTATGACCAAGTGCAAACCAAAGTCAATGCCAAGTATGACCAGTGGCAGCACGACATCCTCCTCAAATTTGCGAGCCGCCTTGGAAACCGTATGCGGGAAGTTCACGCTGAGCTTGAGAAAGCTCGCCGAGACCTGGAGGGTCAGAGCCTGGAGGCATCCTCCACTGCCCAGGCTGTGCAATTCATCACGATCGTCCAGAGTTGCAAGAGGCAAGTCAAGCTATGGGCACCCGAGGTTGAGATTTTCCGTCAGGGCGAGTCGACCCTTGTGAGGCAGCGGTACCAGTTCCCCAACGACTGGCTTCATGCAGAGCAGGTGGATGGCATGTGGGATGCACTTAATGAGCTCCTTGCACGCAAGTCAAAGGTGGTTCAAGATCAAACGGATGCTTTGCGCGCCAAGATCAGCGCCGAAGACAAGGTTGTGGCCGACAAGATCACCGAGGTCGCCACCCAGTGGAACGAGGAGAAGCCTGTGTCTGGTACCATTCCTCCAGATGAGGCGAACGCCACGCTGAGTTCCTTTGAGACCAGAATCACTCAGCTGCAGGAAGAATTTGCAATGGTCGCGAAGGCGAAGGAGGCCCTTGACCTTCCAGCTTCAGGGGACTCGTCTCTTGGTGTCATCCTGGAGGAAGTCCAGGACTTTAAGTCTGTCTGGGCATCGCTGTCCTTGATCTGGAAGAGTCTCAATGAGCTCCGTGAGATGCTTTGGACCAGCGTTCAGCCGAGAAAGATCAGGTCTTCTATTGACAACCTGATCAAGATGACCAAAGAGATGCCCAGTCGGATGCGACAATATGCTGCCTTCGAACACATTCAGAACATACTCCGTCAATATCTCAAAGTCAACTCTCTCCTGGGAGACCTCAAGTCTGAAGCCGTGCGGGATCGTCACTGGACCAAGATCTGGAAGCAGATCAAGCCTGGCAAGCGGTACTCTCCTGTCTCGATGACATTAGGCGATGTGTGGGATCTCAACCTTGTGGCTACCGAAGTCATCATCAAGGACATCATTGCCCAGGCCCAGGGCGAGATGGCTTTGGAGGAATTCCTCAAGCAGGTCAAGGAGGACTGGACCAACTACCACATCGACCTTGTCAACTACCAGAACAAGTGCCGACTTATCCGTGGCTGGGACGAGCTTTTCGCGAAATGCAGCGAGAACCTCAATTCTCTCCAGGCCATGAGGCATTCTCCATACTACAAGGAGTTTGAGGAGGAAGCCTCTACCTGGGAGGATAGGCTCAACCGCGTCCACGTGCTCTTCGACGTCTGGATCGATGTCCAGCGTCAGTGGGTGTATCTCGAGGGTGTCTTTACTGGCAATGCAGACATCAAGCACTTGCTGCCCATTGAGTCCTCGAGATTTCAGAACATCAACAGCGAATTCTCCGCTGTCATGAAGAAGGTCTACAAGCAACCTACCGTTCTGGATGTGCTCAACATTCCGAATGTCCAGAAGTCCCTGGAGCGCCTGGCCGAGCTGCTCAACAAGATTCAGAAGGCGCTCGGTGAATATCTGGAAAAGGAGCGTGTCTCGTTCCCGCGGTTCTACTTCGTGGGCGATGAGGATCTGCTTGAGATGATCGGTAATAGCAACGATACCCTGCGCATTGCCAAGCACTTCAAAAAGATGTTTGCCGGTCTTTCGGGTCTGGTCATGGACGAGGAAGGAGTTATCTCCGGCTTCACGTCCAAGGAAGGAGAAGTTGTGCGGCTGAAGAAGCAAATCTCGGTCATCCAAACCCCCAGGATTAATGACTGGCTCGCTCTTCTGGAGGGTGGAATGAAAGCTACGTTGGCTGAGTTGCTTGCTGAGGCAGTTGAACAGTACACGCCAATCTTCTCCAATGAGAAGATTGAACAAGCTGCTCTCAATGAGTTCATGGATACATATCCTAGTCAGATTGTGGTCTTGGCCACGCAGGTCGTGTGGACCACTGCAGTCGATCAGGCACTGGCTGATGGCGGTAAGGACCTCCAGTCACTCTTTGACCGCGAAGTCCAGGTGCTCCGTCTGCTCGCCGACACAGTCTTGGGTGACTTGGAGGTGCTGCTAAGGAAGAAGTGCGAACAACTCATTACTGAGTGTGTGCACCAGCGTGACATTATCGAGAAGCTTGTCCAACTGAACGCCACCACTCAGACGCACTACATGTGGCTTCTGCAGATGCGCTATGTCTATGCTCCTCAGGGCGATTTCCTTGACCGTCTTCACATCCGGATGGCCAACGCCAAACTCAACTATGGCTTCGAGTACCTCGGTGTCCCAGACAGACTGGTCAGGACACCGCTTACCGACAGATGCTTCCTCACTCTTACGCAAGGTCTCTGCCAGCGTCTCGGTGGCTCCCCATACGGGCCTGCTGGTACCGGCAAGACGGAGTCCGTCAAGGCTCTTGGTATCGAGCTCGGCAGATTCACTTTGGTCTTCTGCTGTGACGACACTTTTGATTTCCAGGCAATGGGCCGCATTTTCCTCGGCATTTGCCAGGTCGGTGCCTGGGGTTGCTTCGACGAATTCAACCGTTTGGAGGAGAGAATCTTGTCTGCTGTCTCCCAGCAGATCCAGAACATCCAGCTTGGGCTGAAGGAAGGTGTCCAGGACGACAAGGCTCAGATTGAGCTGGTCGGCCGTCAACTTCACGTCAACGAGGACACGGGCATTTTCATCACCATGAACCCTGGCTACGCTGGTCGTTCCAACCTGCCCGACAACCTGAAGAAGCTCTTCCGCAGCGTGGCCATGTCCAAGCCCGACAAGGAGCTCATTGCCGAAGTTATGCTGTACTCGCAGGGCTTCAACCAGGCCAAGCAGCTTTCGAAGCACACTGTGCCATTCTTCGACCAATGTGCCGCCAAATTGTCAAAACAGGCTCACTACGACTTCGGCCTGCGTGCTCTGAAGAGCGTTCTGGTCAGCTCCGGTGGCCTGAAGCGTGCTCGACTCCTTGAGAGTGGCGGCGACCTTGGCGCAGAAGAAGTCGTCGAGCCCGAGATCATTGTCCAGAGTATTCGCGAAACTATCGCACCCAAGCTGATCAAGTCTGATGTCGACATCATGACGAGCATCGAGGAGGAGTGCTTCCCCAACGTCAAATACGTGCCTGCGAACCTGCAGAAATTGGAAGAGGCTATTCGTCGTTTGGCTGGCGAGAGACACCTTGTGGTCAACGATCTTTGGATGACCAAGATCCTTCAACTCTATCAGATCCAGAAGATTCACCATGGAGTCATGATGGTCGGAAACTCCGGGTCTGGAAAGTCAGCTGCTTGGAGGCTTCTGCTTGAGGCACTGCACCAGGTCGAGGGTGTCGAGGGGGTGTCTCATGTCATCGACTCCAAGGTCATGTCCAAAGAGGCGCTGTACGGCAACTTAGACTCTACCACGCGTGAGTGGACAGACGGTCTGTTTACCAGTATCCTCCGCAAGATCGTGGACAACCTCCGTGGCGAAGACTCGAAGCGGCACTGGATTGTCTTTGATGGTGATGTTGATCCCGAATGGGTTGAGAACTTGAACAGTGTGCTTGACGACAACAAGCTGCTCACGTTGCCCAACGGTGAGCGTCTCAACCTGCCGGCCAATGTGCGCATCATGTTCGAAGTGGAGAATCTCAAGTATGCCACACTCGCTACCGTAAGTCGATGCGGTATGGTCTGGTTCAGTGAGGACACCGTTTCACCCAGCATGATGGTGGCCAACTATCTCGAGACGCTGCGCACTGTCGCTTTCGAGGACCTCGACGAAGATGCGGTCGCCACCGGACAGAGCTCCGCCAAGGCACTGGCTGTGCAGACACATGCGGCTGATCTCCTGCACTCTCACCTCGAGACCGATGGCTTCATTCTGGCCGCCCTCAAAGAAGCTGAAGGCTTCAACCACATCATGGACTTCACAGTCGCGAGAGTGCTCAACACACTCTTCTCGCTCCTTAATAAAGCTGTCCGCGATATCATCGAGTATAATAACCAGCACATTGATTTTGCGCTGGACCCAGAGCAAATCGAGGCCTTCATTTCCAAGAAGCTGCTACTGGCTCTGGTCTGGGCGTTGACTGGTGACTGCCCACTGAGCGATCGCAAGCAGTTCGGCGACAATATGTGTGGTCTGGCTAATTTTGGGTCACCACCACTGGATGGCACCAGCGCCCTCATCGACTTCGATGTCTCTCTACCACAAGCCGAGTGGACGCCGTGGCAGAACCAAGTGCCAACAATCGAGGTCAACACCCACTCGATCACTCAGACGGACGTGGTTATTCCAACTCTGGACACTGTCCGCCACGAGGATGTTCTTTACTCGTGGTTGGCTGAGCACAAGCCGCTCCTGCTCTGCGGCCCCCCTGGTTCTGGCAAGACGATGACGCTGTTCAGCGCTCTACGCAAGCTCCCGAACATGGAAGTTGTCGGTCTCAATTTCTCGAGTGCCACCACGCCCGATCTCCTCATCAAGACGTTTGAGCAGTACTGCGAGTACAAGAAGACCCTTAACGGTGTCATGCTATCTCCGACCCAGATCGGCAGGTGGCTTGTCATCTTCTGTGATGAGATCAACTTGCCCGCCCCAGACAAGTACGGCACGCAGAGAGCTATCTCCTTCCTGCGTCAGCTTGTCGAGCACAATGGATTCTGGAGGACATCTGACAAGGCTTGGGTCACGTTGGATCGAATTCAATTTGTTGGTGCTTGTAACCCGCCTACCGATGCTGGCCGTACACCAATGGGTGATCGGTTCCTCAGACATGCCCCTCTCATCATGGTCGACTACCCAGGCGAGCAGTCTCTTCATCAAATCTACGGCACCTTCAACTCTGCGATTCTCAAGATTATCCCCTCACTACGTGGATACGCAGAGCCGCTCACTCAGGCTATGGTGCGGTTCTACCTCGAATCTCAGCAGCGTTTCACGCCTAAGATCCAGCCACACTACGTATACAGTCCTCGTGAACTAACACGATGGGTGCGTGGTGTGTACGAAGCGATCCGACCCCTCGAAACCCTATCCGTTGAGGGCTTGCTCCGCATCTGGGCACATGAGGCCTTGCGTCTCTTCCAGGATCGTCTTGTTGCAGAGGACGAGCGCAAGTGGACCGACGATGCTGTGCGGAGAATTGCCATCGACTACTTCCCCACTATCGATGAGCAACAGGCTCTCGGCGGGCCAATACTGTTCTCCAACTGGCTGTCGAAGAACTACGTGCCGGTTGATCGCGAGCAGCTACGTGACTTCGTCAAGGCCCGTCTCAAGACCTTCTGTGAGGAGGAGGTCGATGTTCCGCTCATCCTCTTCAATGATGTGCTTGAGCACGTTCTGCGCATTGATCGTGTTTTCAGGCAGCCGCAAGGCCATCTCATTCTCATCGGTGTCAGCGGTTCCGGCAAGACAACGTTGTCTCGCTTCGTTGCTTGGATGAATGGCCTTAAGGTCTACCAGATCAAGGTCCACGGCAAGTACTCCGCCGAAGACTTTGACGAGGATTTGAGAGAAGTACTACGGCGCTGTGGTTGCAAGGGCGAGAAGATTTGCTTCATCATGGATGAGTCCAACGTTCTTGACTCTGGCTTCCTGGAAAGAATGAACACGCTGCTTGCCAACGCAGAGGTCCCTGGTCTGTTTGAAGGAGACGAATTCGCAGCTCTCATGACAGCCTGTAAGGAAGGAGCTCAGCGCCAAGGTTTGCTCCTCGATTCTCAAGAGGAGCTGTACAAGTGGTTCACATCGCAGATCGTCAAGAACCTGCACGTCGTGTTCACGATGAACCCGCCAGAGGATGGTCTCTCTTCCAAGGCCGCGACCAGTCCAGCCTTGTTCAACCGTTGCGTTCTTAATTGGTTCGGCGATTGGTCTGATCAAGCCCTGTTCCAGGTTGCACACGAGCTTACGCACTCTGTGGATCTGGACCGTTCCAACTTCCAGGCACCCGACACGATCCCGATTGCGTACCGGGCTCTCAGCCTCCCTCCTTCGCACAGAGAGACTGTTGTCAACTCGATGGTGTACATTCATTACTCTCTGCAGCGCTTCAACGAGAAGCTACATCGACAGCAAGGCAAGGTTACTTTCTTAACGCCGCGTCACTTCTTGGACTTCGTGGCTCAGTACGTCAAGCTGTATAATGAGAAGCGTGAGGATCTTGAGGAGCAGCAGCGCCATCTGAATGTCGGTCTTGAGAAATTGAGGGACACTGTCGACAAAGTTCGGGACTTGCGGGAGAGCCTCGCCGAGAAGAAGACCCAACTGGAGCAGAAGGATATTGAGGCGAACGAGAAGCTGCAGCGCATGGTTGCTGATCAGCGAGAGGCGGAGCAGCGGAAGAGTACGTCTTTGGAGATTCAAGCTGCTTTGGAGGTTCAGGAGGCGGAGGTTGCTGAGAGAAAAAGTGTTGTCTTGGATGATTTGGCAAGGGCTGAGCCCGCTGTCGAGTCAGCCAAGGCTAGCGTCAGCAACATCAAGAGGCAGCACCTGACTGAAGTCCGTTCGATGAACACCCCACCCGCAGGTGTCAAGCTTGCCTTGGATTCAGTCTGCACGTTGATTGGACACAAGGTCAACGACTGGAAGGCTGTCCAGGCGGTCGTACGACGAGACGACTTCATTGCCAGCATCATCAACTTCGACAATGAGAGGCAGATGACCAAGGCGCTGCGGATCAAGATGAGGAACGAGTTTTTGTCGAATCCGGAGTTCACGTTTGAGAGGGTCAACCGTGCCAGTAAGGCCTGTGGTCCCCTGGTTCAATGGGTCGAGGCTCAAGTCAACTTCGCCGAAATCCTTGACCGTGTTGGTCCCTTGAGGGCGGAGGTTGAGCAGCTCGAGGAGCAAGCTCTCCAGACGAAGGCTGAGGCCAAGGCCATCGAGAACAACATTGCTCATCTCGAGAAAAGCATCGCGACTTACAAGACTGAGTACGCGGCACTTATCAGCGAGACACAAGCGATCAAGTCCGAGATGCAGAGGGTGCAGTTCAAGGTCGACCGATCCGTCAAGTTGCTTGACAGTTTATCCTCTGAACGAGTTCGTTGGGAGGAGGGTAGCAAGTCCTTCGAGACACAGATCAGCACCTTGGTGGGAGACGTGCTGATGGCTGCAGCTTTCCTTGCCTACAGTGGTCTGTACGATCAGACTTTCCGAAAGTCGATGTTGGATGATTGGCTCCACCAGTTGCACTTGTCTGGCATCCAATTCAAGCCGCATAATCCCTTCACCGAATATCTGTCGACTGCGGATGAGCGCCTTGGATGGCAACAGAACAGCTTGCCGGTTGACGATCTCTGCACTGAGAATGCCATTATTCTCCAACGCTTCAACCGATACCCGCTGATAATCGACCCATCTGGCAGAGTCACCGAGTTCTTGCAGAAGGAGTGCAAGGACCGCCGTTTGACAGTCACCAGTTTCTTGGATGACTCGTTCACAAAACAACTGGAGAGCTCGCTCCGTTTCGGCAACCCTATCCTAATTCAGGACGCGGAGCATCTTGACCCCATCCTGAACCACGTGCTTAATAAGGAGTACCAGAAGACTGGCGGTCGTGTTCTCATCCAGCTGGGCAAACAGCAGATCGATTTCTCTCCATCGTTCAAGATCTACCTCTCGACACGGGACCCATCTGCCACTTTCGCGCCCGACATCTGCAGTCGTACCACCTTTGTGAACTTCACTGTGACTCAGAGCAGTCTTCAAACTCAGTCTCTTAACGACGCGCTGAAATCTGAGCGGCCGGATGTGGACGAGAGGCGGTCGAACCTCATTAAGCTTCAGGGCGAGTTCAAGGTTCACCTACGACAGCTGGAGAAGCGCCTTCTTCAGGCTCTCAACGAGTCACGCGGCAACATTCTCGATGACGACAACGTTATTGAGACTCTTGAGACGCTGAAGACTGAAGCTGCTGAAATTTCGGCCAAGATGAGCAACACCGAGGGCGTCATGGGCGAGGTCGAGCAGATTACCCTGGAGTACGCTATCATTGCCAAGTCTTGCAGTGCGGTGTTCACTGTTCTTGAACAGCTCCACTACCTCAACCACTTCTACCAGTTCTCGCTGCAGTATTTCCTCGATATTTTCCACAGCGTGCTTCACAACAACCCGAACCTGGCCAATGAAACCAACCACAAGGTTCGTCGCGACATCATTGTCAAGGAATTGTTCGTGACCACCTTCAAGAGGACTGCGCTCGGTCTGCTTCAGAAGGACCGCATCACTCTTGCCATGCTCCTTGCACAGGCGTCTCCGTACCAGATGGACAAGGATCTGATCGATATCATTCTTGACGACAAGATCGAAGGCAAAGATATTTCGACTGAGCTGGAGGGCAAGGATGAGGCATTCGCCAGGGCCAGGAGGTTGCCTGTCCTGAAAGACAAGATCGACCAAGTGTCCTCGGAAGACTGGGATCTCTTCCTCACGGAAGAGATTGCTGAGAATCATGTGCCTAAGATCTGGGATGATAGCACTGAGCCTACTGATCAGGCCCTGTCCTCCTTGCTATTGGTCAAGCTCTTCCGCCTCGACCGCTTCGTGCCTGCGGCTCAGCGCTTTGCCGCTCTGGTCTTCGGAAATGAACTCTTCGACATTGTGGAGGATCTCAAGGCCACTGTTACCGAGGTTCCAGCCACAAGACCTATCGCCTTGGTGTCCAGCCCTGGCTTCGACGCAAGTTACAAGGTCGACAGTCTCGTGGAGCGTATGCGTGTCAGGTGCACCAACATTGCCATGGGTTCGAACGAAGGCCTAGCAAGCGCTGACAAGGCCGTCAGCCATGCCGCACAAGTTGGCTCTTGGGTACTTGTCAAGAACGTCCATCTCGCACCGACCTGGCTCCAGAGTCTCGAGAAGCGCATGGAGTCCCTCAACCCCAACCCGGAGTTCAGACTGTTCCTGTCTATGGAATCCAGTCCCAAGATCCCCGTCAACCTGCTTCGCGCGTCTCGTGTGCTCATGTACGAGCAACCCGCTGGTGTGCGTGCCAATATGAAGGACTCGATGTCTTCGCTTTCGACCAGACCCTCCAAGAGCCCTGTGGAGCGTCAGAGATTGTACCTCCTACTGTCATTCTTACATGCTGTTGTCCAGGAGAGGTTGCGGTACGCACCGAATCTTGGATGGAAGGGCTTCTGGGAATTCAATGATAGTGATGTAAGTCTTCGATGTCTCAGTCTGAGTTTTGTACCGGCTAACGTTGAATTAGTATGAATGTTCTGCCTTTGTCATCGATACCTGGGTTGAGACAGTCGCCCAAAACAGAACCAACATCGCTCCTCAGAACATTCCCTGGGACATGATCCGCTACCTTGTCACAGAGACCTACGGCGGCAAGATCGACGACGAGGGCGACTTCAAGCTCCTCAACCAGCTCGTCAACTCGTTCCTTACGCCCGATGCTTATGAAATCGGCCACAAGCTGGTTGAAGGTAGCGACAAGGAGGGCAGCCTTGAGGTGCCGTCCGGAACATCCATGCAAGACTTCATGAGCTGGATCCAGAAGCTCCCGGAGCGCGAGCCACCTACTTACTTGGGTCTGCCTGCTAACGCGGAGAAGTTACTGCTTGTTGGGCTGGGCAGGAGCATGATCCAGAACTTGAGGAAGGTCTCGGATCTGTTGGATGAGAGCGAGCAAGGAATGGTGACGGAGGCTGCGCAGGCCGCATAGATGGATAAGAACGAATAAGAATGTTCGAGATGGAATAAGGCCCGTGAATGAAGAGATTGTCTGTCTTGTCGTGACGGTTTTCAACGGTTTAGACTATGGTGGCGGCGTATGGTTAGGACTCGGAAGGTTGAGAACCCTCATGTTATGGCTGGTCTTCACCACAGATAGATACCCTTTGGTCACTATGTCAGATTGGTGGTTCCTTTGTTACATATTGGCGTTAGACTCGTAGAGAAATATACTTGGGATTGGTACACAGGTGGTCGACCCAATCTGTCAGCCGAGGTGATCACAACTACTTTCGAGCGACTCGACTCGCCAAATCAGTCGATGCCGGTTGCAAGGCCTTCCACAGCGACCTGATCACGTCTGGAGAGGGAATTGGCAAGGGAGAGGCGAATTTGGGAGAATAGTATTGGCCGCAGCCGCGACGTACCTGGGCCCGTGATCCGTCCGGAACAGGCAAACTGCTATCAATCCCTTTGTTCAACAAATCGTTTTCTGCGACATGCAAAACATCTCAAAGTGATACTGTACGTCATAAAGTAATCGCGTCTACTTGACACGGTTCCTTCGGCAATACACGTCTCGCACCTTTCCAAGATCGAGTCAGCTGCTCAACTCCAGGTCCACATGGCCAGTCCAAGGGATATCTACGCGGCAAGCGATACTTCTGATGAGGTTAGCCACAACACGAAAACATGTCGCCACGTCTCCGTGTAGCTAATTTCGTGACAGGACTCTCTTCCTGCCGGTGTTGTCTTCAGACGGGCAGACTCTGTCAGACAGGAAGACGGCGTATGGGTGGACTACTTTCCAGAATGGACTGATCCTACGCACGCTTCGAAGCATCTGGACTATTATAAACCATTCTACAGGCCTCCATTGCTACCTGAAGATGCCAATCGCCTCCCAACCCGGGAGGGCATCCGCTGGGGCATCCACCTTGATGTAGCAACCCCCGGCGGCCCTGGTCGATCGATGATGACGCCTACCAGCGTGACCTTTCCCCTGGGCAGTATCGATACTGATACAAGAGAGCTGGAAGAAGCATGGCAGGCAATGGTATTGGAAGGTTTTACAACTTTTGAAATGGAACAGGCAGGCGCCTACCGACCCAATGAGCGATTCCCTGCACCGACCCTGGTTGAGGACCTACACCCATTGCTTGTGAGGGCAAAATGGACTCAGAATAGGAGCCAATTCGTAAACGGCAGACTGACAAGGGCAGAACTTGGCAGCATACGCGAGTTCCCACGACTGCGATATAATATAAGGAACAAGATAGGGGAGTTCGATGCAAGCACGGATGACAGGATATGGAATGCGCTTCAGCCCATCTTGAAGTTGGTCACCAAAATTCTCAACACTCATCCTTTCTGGGACTCGATCCTAAGTCTATTCCATCTGAGGCCAGTGCCTCCCAGTTCCGATTCGAGAACAGAAGCCCAGTTGAGAAATGATAGAGGTCTTCCGCGCACGTCCGTCTGGTACGTCCAGTAGTCGTTACAGTCTATTCTCCTGACGATCAGAAACTTCTATCTAACCCAAGGTATGCTATAGGCTCACGGAGGATAAAGACAAGATGTACCCAGCAGCGAGGCGCCTCTGGGATGTGGATCCTGATTTCCCGTCAAGGGAGATTATTGAGGACTACCTCACTCGCACGCTCGCGCTTGGATTTAGTAAGTCTTTCCAGAAAACATGTTCTTGTTTCTCGCTGAGTCTAGAGCAGTGCATCCGGGGTCCCTTTTGTATCACCCAAACAAACACAGCATTACTTCACTGACAGAGTCCCGTAGTGGGTCGGCTCGTCTCGGAGGACTCAGACATCCACAACACCGCTGCGATTACGTTCCCGTACAGTTACGATGGTGCAGATCCCCCATTACCGAGAATCAGGGTCAACATCACTGCGGATATAGTTTGGCCGCTTCTCGTTGATGAGATCACGACCGGCGAGAAAGTTGCCGTGTCTCTCCACGTCGCCCAAGTGTTGCTTCATGAGCTCGCACACGCAGCCAGGTTGTACGTTGAATACGTGGTCGACATTGCGACATCAGCTTTGGTCGTCTTTTTTTTGCGTTTATTTCTCAACTGACCTATACTTGGCAAGCTGTGGAAGATGCATTTGGTACTTTCTGTGTCATTTCTGGCTAGAGCAAGAGCTGACGGGTGAGAGCAATGCTGTTGATTGTGCAACCATATACCCGCAACACCTCCAGAGCTCAGACGGACTTGCCCTCGATCCATATACCCAGGACTTCTTCAGGGCCCTAGCGCCCCAATTCGGCCTCGGGTGGGACTTTGACAGAGATGAAGTAATCGAAGATGTTTCTATGGGGCGGCAGCCTTGGTTTTTTGAAGACGAGGTTCAGGGAGAGGAGGGTATGTCTTTCGAGAACCAGATTTTTGGTGGCAGCATCGAACACGTCCGAAGCTCGTTTCACGACAAGACCTTGTATCTTCATCCTTACAGCCCTTTGGTCTTGAGGTCCTGGCCTCGCCCCCCTGATGATTCGAAAGTCAGCGCGTGGGACGGGAGAAACTCATCTCGGCAGTATTTTGCATATCTCAAAGACCCGCCCCCTCCTACTTTTGATACTGAGAGCCCCGTCAAACTGGAAAGTTCCAGTCGATACTTTCAGCAATCCTTCTGGGATGTATTCATTGCGAAATATGGCTACAAGGCGTTACGACAACCCGCTAATGTGGTCAGCAAGATGACACTGGAGTTCAAGGCGCCGGCGGGCACTGATAGTGACCTCGCGAGGGCATTTGCCAGCAGAGAAGCCGCACTTCACATATTCGAAGGGCTACGGTATCTACGGAAGACTGGGGCTCCCATTCTGGCCGCATATCTGGGGCAACTCGTTTCCACGACCACCGAGGCGAGGCGATTTTAAAATGCATCTGCACTACACCAAAAAGACATGGCAGAATATTGATGGCAAAATACAGGACGTGCGGGATCAGGTGCAAACACAACTTGCCATCCTAGACGGAGGTCTGCAGACGATTGGAGGAGCGGCCGACGTACGGGCTGGAATAGAGGATTTCTGGCAAGGCTACACCAATATGATATCAGACGTACAGGAGCTCTGTCGTCTGCTGGAGAGGGAGCTCCACCACTCTCAGCACCTTGCCTTCGGATATCTCAAGCGCACACCGGAGGATCGGGCAACCCTCAGGACCCAGTTCATGGATGATCTCCTCGAGCGTTGGGGGCCGAGATATATGGGGGGTCATGTCGACTTTTTGCTCAACATGGTAAAGGGATGGGACGGTCCCTACGATGCTACTAAGATGGATCCTGCGAGGAGTGGTCTTCCAGCTGAAGCGATCGATATGCTGTACGTCCCAACATGACCCCCACCCCCTCTGCACACATTTCTCCTCTTTCATGGAGTTCTGCTTTTAATTTATTTCTTTTCATTTTTTCTTTCCATTCCATAAAACTTTGGACGCTGTATATTTCTCAAGAACCTTTCAAATAGCCCCCGCAGTTCACGCCCTCTGTTTTTACGGCCTGAAAAGTCTGACCTTTAACCCTAACACGCGATAGGTCTCTCATCGCAACAGATCTTCAAATTAGACGGCGAACCATTCTAGTGGTCCAAAGTCACGTCAGCACCCTCCGCCAAGCAATCCAGAGTAGCGCGAGCGAGCAGGGTCAAGATAATCCCTCCTTGCAGCGGGACATCTTCACAAATCTGCCCAAGTTCTCGACGATTTCCAAGGACCTGCGGCTGCAACGTCTGGCCATACGAGAGCTGGCCGGCCTGCGAGACCCGCTGCTGCAGACCACGGCTTCCAACTTGTTGAGGTCGATCGGCACGGTGAGAGAGCTGAGGCACACGGTCGACCATGTCAGAGGAGCTGCCCGGAGGAGGAGGGGACAGGGGGGCCAGAACAGTTGGGATGCGGATCTGGTGTTGTTTTCGAACGCGCTGCAGCAGCTCAACCAGTGAGAGTGGGGGGTTTTTTTTTTTGGTTTTTTTTTGGCCCCCCAGGTTTGACCAGTCTGGATCGAGGAGCTGGGGTTCGAGATAGATAGCCTGTATCATCACAATGACGACTTTGTTGCGCATATCCGCTCAGACTTGTGGAGGTATGGATGGACCTGGTACTAGCTATAGTAATTCCACAGCTCGAGGTTTTTTTTTAAGGAGGGGGGAGGGACCGACGGGCTCCTTGCATGCGTGCCAGAATAGCATATGAAACGTTCGAGCATCCAGCCAGGGCTTGGAATCTGTGCCATGTATCTTCGGGGCCGCCCTCCGCTACTCACCCCAGGTGTTAGACATGAGATGCCCGCCCACCTGAGTTGCGCACGCTCGAGGAAGGACTGCTCACGAACACCCTGTCAGTCGACGATATAGGGCCTGGGGACGTCGACCACAAGCTGGGTCGAAGTCGCCCGGATCATAACGTCGGCGTTTCCGAGCACAAGAATGGTATGGTCCAGAGCCTTCTTGCGATTACTGCTTTTGCTCACCAACGTTTTCGTTCCTCACATTACGAACATCTGACCTCTTGATGGAACAATTTGCCTGATTAACTATGGAGTGTAAAGCCAGGTCGCAGCTGATTCAAACAAGAAAACCATCTATATCTTGTAACATAAGTCCCACCAACGCAGTCTGATACAAGGCACACCCTCCAAGAGATCAGGCACATCTCACACGTCCTGCCACAGTACACCCTCAACCACCAGAAGGGCCGCTCCCCTGGCGATACCCACCCGCCTCCTTGATGATATCCGCCGCCCTCTCCGCAACAGCATACACAACCGCCTGCAGATGCGCCCCCGGCACCACCGGCATGATCCCCGCATCCACCACCCGCAGGTTTCTCGTCCCGTACACCTTCAAGTCCGTATCAACCACCCCGCCCAGGTCCAGCGGCAACATCGCCGTCGTCCCCGAGGGGTGGAACTCGGTCACCAGGTTCTCCCTGACCAGCTCCAGCATCCTGGCGTTCGTATCCTCGCGATCGAGCTCGGCAACGCTGCTGCCGTCGCCCACGTCCCCGCCGTGGAAGATGTCCGGGCAGAAGTAGGGCTCCTGCACGACCGGCTGCAGATCCACCATGGCCGAGGTGTGGATCAGCGCGCAGTTGAACAGCAGCGCCCGCGCGAGGATGACGCAGTCGAGCGGGTCGGCGCAGTACCGCGGGTCCACGACGGGCAGGTCGGAAATGTCGGCGGACCTGGGCCGCACGGTGCCGCGCGACAGGGGCCTCATCGTCGCGAGGGAGAGCTCCCCGATCGAGTCGGCGAGGATCTCGACCGCGCCCTCGGTCGGGTCGCGGAGCAGGCGGAGCTGCTGGGCGCGTTGGGCGAGGTAGCCCTGCCGGACGGAAGGATCGGTGTCTGCCGGCAACGCGGCGCTGGCGCTGGGCTGGCTGGCATTTTGGATGAGCTCGACCCAATCGTCTGCGAACTGGCGCATAGAGGGAAAAGCGACAGTGCTGATCATCGGTGCCGTTAGGGGCCCGGTGCGGTTGGTATAGTACTCGTCTAGTGCGGTGTCCCTGGCCTCGTCGCTACCGGTGACCTTGGAGAACGTGAGCACTGAGGCGTTAGTATCTGCAGTTCTGTGTCAGCGAGACGAGGCCATGGCTCAATAAAAGCTGATAGACACTCACACTCATAGACCGGATGGATCATCCCATGATCCATGAGATTGGCTCCTACCCCTGGCAAATCGACTTTGACAGGAATGTCCAACGACTTCAGCACATCTTGAGGGCCGATTCCCGAGACCTGGAGCAGAGTGGGCGAGAAAATTGCTCCGGCCGCCAATATTACTTCCTTCGTACACGTGACGTTGATCTTGACGCCTTGTTCCGAGTTCGCAAACTACTTTCAAGTCAGTATCTCACCTCTGAAGGATGGGGGAGGGTGTGGAGGGGGGGGGGTGTAAGTTGGCCAGTCTCACCTCTACTCCCTCAGCCGTCTGTATTTGACGTGAGTTCGTGTTACCAACAGTGGAGGCCTGGTCTTGTATCTCCTTGAGTAGGACTCGGGTCACCATCTGCTCCGTCGCAACATGGAGATTCGGTCGGTCGAGCACTTGGTCTAGGTACGCCACCCGGCCATCAGAGCGGGACTGGTTGTGTGCAGCTATACTCGACGGCGCAATGAACGCTCCGTCTCCGGATCCATTGTTTGGTTCTGACAGGACTGGCACCCCCATCTGTTTCATGCCGTTGAGAAAATTGGCTATAACAGGGTCAGTACGATATATTGCTCTTTCATGGGTAAGGACGAAGGGAGGACAGCCATACCATATTGCTTGTAGAAGAAGTGAGGATATGCAACCTGAACAAAGCCGGTATCGCCGTGGACTTCCATGTCAGGCTGAATATTGAGGTTTTCGCTGTCCGTAGCGTCAACATCCGCGGTGAAGTTCTCACTCTACCCTCGCCGTCAGCAACCGTAATCTTTCCTCACACCAGAAACCTTATCTCAATCTCACCTTCTGGAAGTACGGCAAGAGATCCGTCCACCGCCATCCGTATTTTGTCGGTCTGTACGGGTCGTTGTTCAGCTCCTCCCAGACGTCGTAGTCCTTCGCAGAGCTTCGCGTCCACACCATGCCGTTCAGGATCGTCCCGCCTCCTACGACCTTCCCTTGGTTGAGCATGACTGTGTGGCCGTCGAGGTACTCCTGCTCCGTGGTCTGGAGCATCCAGTCGTAGTCCGTGCCTAGATCATAACCGATTTCTGCAGGCACCATGACGGTGAAGCCCTCCGTATCCCTGTAGAAGCAGTCAGGAACCGGTCAGGTGAAAATGGTGGTTTTTTTTTTCGGATAGGAGGGAGGGGTCAGTAGCTCACAGTATCCCGGCCTCTAACAACAGTACTGTCACTGCATACAAGTCAGTTTTGTTTCTTCCCAAGCCAGGACGATGGCAGACTCACCACAAGTGTCTTCGCTCAGCCTGTTTGCCACCACGAGTCCCGATGGTCCGCCACCGACTACGATGTAGTCGTAATTTCTGAGGAGTGAGCCATTGATGGCGTTTGGTGGTAAATACAGACAACTCGAGGCCGAAAACAGCAGGCTCAAGGTCACACCAGAGGCCTTCAGGCCGGGCTGTCGCATATTGGAAGTTTTCAGAAACGGGATTCAAGGTACACCAATGCCGTATCCAAGGAAAGGAGGGGCAAAGAAAAGAAGGAGAAATGAGTGTAAGGTCCTTGTCTGGACCGGGAAGGTTATCTGTCAAGTAGTTCAAAAGAGTGAGATGATGGAGTAACAAACGAACGAAATGTTGCAATGGATTGATGTCGAGACTTTGTTCCCTGGAAGAGCCTTCCATTTTGTGGTAGAAACCTCATGTGAACATTGTCCGCCCCATTGTGGAAATGTGGAGCCCAACCAGGAGGCCGTGGACCTTCACCTTGCTTTGCTCGCCGTACAGACCCAGGTGAACTCCATTCTCATCACACCTCATCTCATCTCGGCTTCCTGCAACTTCCCATAAACCTGCGTATTGTTTCGTTGTGTCTCGGAAGGGCGTTATCGCGATGCACGGAAACACTTTCAGCCAAGACTGAGTGAATACGGCGGCCTCTCCACGCGCCCACGCTCAGATGGAGATCTTCGCCGTGGGGCGCGAAAGAAGCAAAGCATACTGGAAGCCTCGCTTCGGGTAGAATTATGGCTGAAGAGCCACCACGTGATTTTGTTGAGCTCCCAGATAGCCAACACGAGACGATTTTGCTTCTGCCGACCAGCTGAGGCTCTCTGCATCCACCTCGTGCAACGTGGGAACGCACGTTGTCGTCCGCGTGTATGCATGCACGCGGTTCCTCATGCAACTGCCGAAAGAGAGGCCGGAGAATTTCTCTAGACTTTCCCGAATCACGAGGTGGCTTGTTGAATATCCCGAAAAGCCACAATATCCAAAGTTTCAGACCCGGACCTTCGGTCGCGCTGCTCAGGTCTCAGGGACCCCCTCCGGCTCCGAGGCACACGGCCGTCGCGTACTCGCCGTCATGGCTAATGCTGATCAGGGCCTCGTGGTCCTCATCTGCGCCCCTAATGATAGCCACTGGGGCGGCCGTCCGATCTGGATATGGATAGGTTGAGGCCTGGCTTTGTATGGTGATGTCATGCCAGGTTAGGGCTCTGTGTGGATGAGCTTTGATGACGGCCTCCTTGGCGGCGAACCTAGCCATGGAAGAATCAGCCATGTACTCCTCGAAGCTTGAGAAAGAATAGCATACCTGCCGGCCATGAACGTGGCAGCAACCTGGAGGCTTTGAGGATTGGGTATGGCTTGGGAAGGACTCGGGTCTCCGTGTGCGTCCACCTTGTGCGGTCTGACATCTGGGTCCAAGCCAGGGACACGGCTCTGCTCGTGTGTGAAATGAGGAGCGGCCTGACTTTGGACTCTGAGAAGGCATTGGATCTTGGGGTGCGCCCTCTCGTCGGTGTTCAGGATCTTCTGGATGAACCGGGTCCCTCTAGACGATTCCAAGATGCTGCGGATTCTGACTACATGGCAGATATCTGTCCCGATGCCTAGGGTCAAGGGAAACCTCCTCAAGATCCTCTGGGCTGCCATGCGTCCCTGGCTCAGTCTTCCGGAATTCCAGTGAGATGGGTTGGTGGGATATCGTTGCCAGTGTGGTGGTGCCAGTGTGGTGGTGCCAGTGTGGTGGTGCCAGTGTGGTGGTGCCAGTGTGGTGGTACGGCGTGCCGGGATCATCACTTGTGACCTTGACATGTCCGTTCGATTACATAATCGACCCCTGGGCAAGACCATATTCACAAGACGTGGTCTACAAGGATAACAATATACGATGCTGCTGCAAGGAAATCCACAGCTCAATTCATTTTCGGCCCAAAGGAACGCCAGTATGCTAATCCCTCGTACACATATCGTATCTCGTCACGTGTTTTCCGTGTCCCCAGCCATCCCATCAACGAAAAGAAAGAAACGAGAGATCCCCAAAGCTCCACGATCCTCAGATACCGTCATTTTCTGGCTCCCCAGGTGGCAGAGCCTTCTGTGGAAATTCTGCACCGCTTCACCCAACATTCACTTCCTGAGTCTCCAACGAGGCACCCTCACCACCTCACCATCCGGTCACACACAGACGATGTCTATGACTGTCAGGTGACTTTTGACTTGTCGTCGGCAGCATCAGTGTAGCATCAATGATACCCAAAGAGCCATCCCCCCCCCCTTCCTCTTAGTTGTCATCCAGGAGAGGAGCGCGCTCAGCGTCACCGTTGTCGTGCTTCTTCTTGCCCCAGCCCAACTCCCGTCCCGTCCACGTCGCAACAGCAACGATAAAAGACAAGCTGAACAGCACAGCGAGGATGACAAAGGCAAAGATCCACTGCAGGGCAACAAGCTTCTCCTGAAATTGAGCGACGCCAAGGGCGGCGGCGAGAAGGCTCAGCCAGAAGCCCATGGTGTAGTCCTTGTAGGCAAGCAGGAAGAACAGTCCGTAGACGAGGATGGACCAGACAAAGAGGTTAGAGAAGATCCTCGCGACCAGGCTGTGTGCGTGGGGCACCGCAATGGCGCCGTTCCAGTAGATGGCCACAAAGGTCCATGCCAGGGGTCCGGAGACGACGGGAGCGTGGATGAAGCGCGGGTGGGTGTTGTGGCGGAAGGCGAGCGCAGAGAGGTTGAAGAAGTTGATGATCAGGATGACCTCGGCCCAGGCAAAGTGGCCCCGGACAAAGAGCATGACGAAGGCGAAGTGGAGAAGGTTGTTCAGGATAAAGTGCGAGCCAACAGCGGCCGCCGCGTTGACCTTTTCCACATCGCCTGAGAAAAGGTGGAAGACATATCCGATTTGCAGGAGGAACAGGACAATGCTGGAGGTCTGGTCAGCCAGTTGGCATGCCAAAAGGGTGATGGGTACACTCACAAGTACAAGGCGACCAGTGGGAAGTTGAGGGTGAAGCCGGACGGGTGCAGAACGTTCTGGCCCGGGATGGTTCGGCCGTGCTTGAGGTCATCGGCGGGGGAGTCGATGGTGTAGTAGATCGAGAAGGCCACCGAGAGAGCCCATGTGAGCAGGGTCAAGACCTTGTAGGTGATGATAGCCTTGGGACTATGGGACTCCTTCTTGGAGAAGGGATTGACTAGAGAGAGGCAGAGGAAAGTGTCAGTTGGTCGCTCGGTTGGGTGTAGATACTGGATACTGGATACTTGGGAAAGCAAGGCGGGAGAAACCTACTCTGGTTGAAGCGATCCATCCTGGGCGTTCAGCGTCACGTCAGAGACGGTAGTCAAGTCGCAGCTGTGAAAGAAAGTGCTACGACACGGACGGGGCCTAGTATCTCAGAGAGAATGGCTATGAGTGGCGAGGGGGACCTCTGAGAAGGTCGTGGGTTAGGCTCTTATGAGGCTCTTATGAGGGGGAGGGAGCGGAAGGATCACTCATATGTTGTACGGACACAGCGCGGGGAGGCCTTTAATTTCCACGAGCCAAAGGGAAACGTCGACCAGGAAAACAGTACTCGGTAGACCGAAAAGAAAGCAAGACCAGGTGATTAGGTCGTCGTGGGTCGTCGTGGGTCGTCGTGGGTCGTCGTCTACCTGGCGCAGTTCTAGAAGGTGCCGTAAGGCCGCGTTCGCCCCAGCTTGCTGCAGCAGAGATCCACGCATGTATGGGGACAGCAATTGACCCATCGGCGTGCGCTGTGCTGGCTGAGGATAAGAATCAGATGCCTTGGGGGAAGCACACGGTTCCTTGTCACACCGAACACGCCAGCCTGTGTGTGTGTGTGCCCGTGTGTGCCCGTGTGTGCCCGCTGTTTGCGTCACTTGCCTGGAGCGCCCGTCATGATATCGCGTGAAGATGACACTGCTCCCACCACCACTCTTCAGACCAAAACCGGGCCAATGCCAATTCCTCGGCCTTATCCTTGGCCTTGGTGTTGCTAGGGCCATGCCGGGCGGAAACTTGCCAACACAGAACTGGGTGTGGGCAGACACGGTCGCGATACTCCATAGCTGCTGCAGGTCTAAAATTCCCTTTCGACTAGCAAATGACGTCGAAAACGTAGAGCTCCACTTTCCCCGCCATTGTGGCTTGACATAGCATAGCCCACTAACAAACACCTCGGCGTCCGGCCGTCTCGAGCTCGCCGACAGCTCGAGCTCGCCAACGTGATGCTCCCGAGTCAACCGAGCACAGGCTGGTCGACCTGACATTTGTTTCCTCTCTCTCCTCAGGCAGTCAGGTGTGACGGTCGTCCAACCCTGAGACGGTGACCAAGACAAGCTTAGGAAGGAACATGGTACTAGTCACGGTGCACTGTATGCAGTACGCCTGGAGTAGTCGAGTTTCCGTGTGCACCAATCACGAATGCTGGGCCACTTCCTTCAAGATCCCAAGGCCGTTAAAGGCGTCCACCAGCTCACCGAGTGCAGGCTGGCATAAGACGGTGCAATATTTGCTTGCCACCGCTTACGCACGCCCAGACACAGACCATGGGCCATCACAAGTTGCCTGGTTGCATCCAACTTCGTATGGCTTCCATTCCATAACGCTGAGGAACAGATGGGCATGCCCGAGTCTCGACAGGTAAGAGTTACCAGGAGCCTGCCAGGGGGCTTTTCTCTGCTAGAGAGGGCTCTAAAGGTCATTCTGGACAAGGATGGGATTTGATACCGTGGGGATATATATATTTTTTGGAGGGGGGGGGGATCTCGTGATACTACTACCTGCCTAGGCAAGTCGAAGGACGGGAGACGGGTTCCTTTCACAAAACCTCTTCTCCTGGCAAAATCACCCTCCTAAAAATGCCTATCATCCGAAAGGATATCGCTTGTGACGATCCGTTGACGAGGGTGTGCGTGTCTTTTAATAGTGCGTCTCTAACGGGACCCATGTCAGGGACCCACAACCAACGCCCGCATCAAAAGCGTCGACTGCAGAAAGTCTTAGTGGGGAATCACCTCCTGGGCTCTGTCAACACATACATCCAGCAAACCGTCTCGCATTATGAAGACGAGAGCGATTTGAACGAAGTGTACACCTGCAAAGCTCCTTCGACACATTGAATCAACCCAAATAAGATCGTCAACCCCAGAATCACAACAGCAACCCAGAATGTGTACCACTGCTCTCCGTTGCGTCTGTCATGCCACCACTGGGCCAGCGTTTTCGGCTGGGCCTCGTCGAACACTTGCTTCAGAGTCACCAGTCGATCTCTCCAGAAGACAAATCTCTCGATTTGTCGATTGTCGGTGCTGAGTTGGCCGCACTTGATCAGGCAGCTATCGAGATTCGCAGACTCGGGGATCCGAGCGAACCACTTCTTCGTCGTTGGAACCGACGAGGGAAACAGCAGGGCGAGTGTTTGCAGCGTTTCGTCGGCGAGTCCAGCTGGTAATAGAGATTCTTGGCTACGCCCAGTCAGTCCCCATTCATCGTCCATGGACATTTCGCGGCGTCGATCTCGAGTGGCTGCTTACCTCTGGCTTTGCCAGTCCAGGAACGAGGCGTGATGGAAGATGTGCACCTTGGTGTCGTCTTCCGTGAGACGGAGATGGTCGATCAAGTTGTCCGTCCAGACGATCTCCATCCCTGCTATACGACACAGATTCCGTGCCGTAAAGTTCTTCTGGAGTTTCACCCCGTTATGCGTTAAAACTGGAGCTTCACCGAAGTAATTCTTTAGGTGTTCTCGCAGGGACCTGTCCACCCATGAGATTTCGGTCTTGCCGGAGAAGCCAAGGGCAAGGCTGCCACAGTCGATCATAAGAAGGAGACTTGTGGCCAAATTGATGGAGTTCTCCAACAGCTCATTTTCTTTGGTGTGAGTGGTCGTCAGTTTGCGGCGTATGTTGTCCTTGATATCATTCCGAGGAGCGTCGGCCTTGAGTTGTCGAGTGACCTCGACGACGTCGCGGTATGTTCTGAGCGCGACGTGGCGACCTCGGTCACGTAGTGCGTGGAGACACTGTTGGTGAAAATACCGCCAGTATGGCTCCATCTCTGATACACTTTGTTTGCCCCAAAGTTCTTGAGAAATTTCCGTCCTCGTATCGTCGTCCTGAATCTCGTCCACGAGACTGGAGTCCATAATGCTGCTTTTATGTCCAAGCTGTGGTCTTTCTCTGTCCCCGACCGAGGCTTTGCACGGCAATTCTCTTCATCTCCCCCTTTCTCTCCCTTTCTGTTCTTCTTTCGATGGTCTCCGGGGGAGATATACTCCGGTCAGGGCAGCCTCAAGTAATCCAGATTTATACACTCAGGCGCAGTCCATGCAGGCGAAATTTCAGAATGCCGATTGGTTCACTTTGGTGGCTCAGTCGGGCGCAGTAAGCAACTGCTGAAATTTCAAACTTCGGAACCATCACACTTCCATCACAGAAGCAACGCTTCTTCCTCTTACACCACAGCGGGCCGTCTCGTTCGCCAATAACTTGCTTTAACAGTGGCTTCTGTAAACGAATTTTGCTGCTGGCGCCTCTGCCCCTCGGCACCCACCTTTAAGGATTGACCCTTATAGAGGATTTATTTTTATTTTGATTATAACGATTATAGGCGATCGTTTTAGAGGAGAGAGATAAATATAAGGCTTTAATTTAGCTGCTTACCGTTAGTAAATAAAGGCATTAGGCGGATATATATACTAGTACCGATTTAGAAGGCAGTTAGTAACTAGTAGTAGGATTAAGCTGGCCTTCATATAGGGCAGCTACTGCTACTGCTTTCGTACCTACTCTTTTCTAATAGATAACAACCTCTTAAACGGCTTTCTAGACTTTCTTACTATCGTAAAGAGAAGTCTTAAGCCGTGAAGACCAGTTGCCCCTATTAACGGACCTATATATATACATATATTATAGTATCTTTATACTATCTATTAAAGGATTAAATTCTATATAGGTGAGGAGAAACTAGGTTAGGGTAAAGAAGTAGTAGCGTATGTTCTCGAGCAACAAATCCTATACTTTGCTGAAGAGGAGAGCTTTGCTAAGTTTTTAGATTAGTTGCAGCCTTTTAGAATAGTATTATTACGTCTTTTTTTCGAAGCGATCGGGAAGGCACGGCATGTCTGATGCCAATTTGAGACAACCGAGCTTCCAATGGACGACCGCATCAGTCCTGCAATGCAGCTGCAATGCAGGTCGAAAACGGCAGCGTGCGATGCAAATCCTCCAGGAGGAACGCGCGACCCGGTTCAGTCTTACTCTCTCTCCGCTTTCAATACCTAAATCAGCGACCATCTCCTGCCTCACATCCCGCTCTCACGAGTATGCTCGCACACATCCATCCTGACTGTGACTTCTCAACACCGTTCCCGACAATGGATATGACCGAAACGCTGCCATCAGGGGCACTTGTTCCCCAGCAACAGTCACGGTTCGCCGCTCCATTCCAGAGGTTCCGTGAGCTAGGCTCAAGCAAATGGCCGAATCCACAGCTGTCTTCGGGACAGTTCATTATGAAGGTCGGCAAAGACAGCATATGGGAGGCTGTTGGGCCCGCACGAGACGCTTTTGAAGTTCTAGCTCCACATATCAAGAGATATCTGGAACGATCCATCGAACCCATATCTTGCTGGGTCACCTGGTCTGTCTACATGATGGGCCGCGCCGTCAACACCGCGAATCCAACGATCATCTTCTGCTGCGACATCCTCAAACACCGACGCGATATCAGAAAGGCTGTCAAGGACAGTGGCATTTTGAGGAGGTACCCAGGGTTCAAGACGGGACACATGCCACAGCCACCGGATTTCGATCAGCTGGTGCCTCTCGCTCACGGAAAACTGCCTGGCAGCGGCGAAGATACGACAGTGTCTACCAACCTGTCAGACAAGGCTTGCGGTATGCAGTTATTCATCAACGGCTCGACGCCCAGTGGGTTCAAGTGGTCCAAGAAAGCAACGGTCGGCGGAGTGATCAAGGTCAACGACAAGTATTTTTACACGACTGCGGGTCATCCATTCTCAATCACGGTCGACGACGATTCAGATGCTTTCAGCTTTGATGGAGACTCGGAGGCGTCAGAGGTCTCAAGCAACACCAGTGTAGAGCCGGAAGACCAGGATTCGGCACGACAGCTGCACTACGACTCCCCTCGCTGGAACATGCTCGGTCCCATCAATGCGTATCGAACTTCATCAGAAAATCCAACCTCAAACAGCAGGGTGCGTTCAAAATCGGGGGAACCCATGACGGCCATTTTACGGGTGAGGCTTGTCAGCGACGAAAGCACTGGTCTGGACTACGCACTGATTGAGGTGGACGAGACCACCCACATGGCGCCAAATGAGCTTCCAAACAACAAGGATCTACCACAAAGCATCACCTGTGAATGCGTAGGTACCTTCAGGTCCTCAGAGCAGCAAGTCCTGGCCATCACTTCCCGTGGTGCCATCCCTGGTACGCTCTGCATGGCGCCTTCTTATATACTCGCGCCTGGAAGCCAATCATTTTGTAAGATGCGGTTTGCGAGGTTCAATGCGGCCCTGGAAGAGGGTGACTCCGGCTCCTGGGTTGTCCATCGATCACGAGGAGACGTGTATGGACACATCGTTGCAGGATCTCCGCGGAAAGGGATGGCAGTAGTGGTCCCCTTTGCCGCCATTTTCGCAGATATTGAGGCTTCATTGAAATTTCGGCCACAGTTTCCGTTGAAGTACCCCAAGATGGAGGGCAACAAAGACGCCCCAGAACTGTCTGAGCTTCACGCACCCGGATTATACGAACCGAACAGGTCTTGGAGTCCACCTCCACAACACGACACAGCACTATTGTCTTTCGCTCTGGATGAATCTAGCGACCGTAGGAAGTCTGAGGAGTTCCGCAAGCTTCTGATATCTCTGTCATCATTGCCTACACGATGGGAAGACCCAGTCCTGTTGAGAAAAGCGTTAGAAGCGACGCCGAGGGGTCGGATATTCAGTGAAGCCAATGAGGAAGAGAAACTTCAGATAGCTCGGTTGGACATCCCCGAGAAGGAAAAGTGGGGCCATAGCGATTTCATCGTAAAAGCTCTGATGCGTTGGTTCAAAAATGAGTTCTTCAAATGGGCGGATAGCCCATTGTGTTTACGGTGTGGGTCGCGAACCTTAGCCATGGAACTAGGACTGCATGGTTCTCCCACGGTCAATAATACTGTGTGTTCTAACAAGGCTTGTGGAATTCATCGGACATACTTGCGGGATACCAGCCTCGAATGCTTGCTGGACACCAGACGTGGCCGCGTCGGCGAATGGGCAAACTGTTTTGGATTATTCTGCAGATTCGCGCGCGTCAGGTCACGATTGATTTGGAACGCCGAGGACTACTTCTGGGTGGAGATCTTCTCGGAGCGCCAGAAGCGTTGGGTTCACGTCGACGTGTGCGAAGGGGCATGGGACAATCATCTACTGTATACTGAAAGTAAGTCTTTCTCAAAGCGTCATTCTTGCCGTGTTCCCCAGAGACTCACTTTCTTTGATCAGTATGGGGCAAGAAGATGAGCTACTGCATTGCGTTCTCCGTCGATGGAGCGACAGATGTTACTCCTTTTTACGTCCCAAAGCGTGACAGCGGTCTGCCACGCGAGCGATGCTCGGAACTCTACCTGCGCGATATAATAGAGGAGATCGTAAGGTTGAGGCATACTGAAAAGTCGAAAAACCAGAAGCAGAGGCTTGACTACAATGATTCTGAAGAAGATGAAGAACTCCAGCACTATATCGGCCTCGACCTGAGCCCACAGCCTAGGTTCAAGGAGGTCCGCTGGGGGAAGGTGGCGGAATTTCATGAACACATATCTCAAGAAAATGAAGATATCGAAAAGGCCCGGGATCAGGCGAAAGTTTGGAAGACGAGGAAGCAGGTGAGACAGCAGAGAGAAGTGGGGGGAGAAAGACACGACAGACCGCAAGCTGGAAACACACCTCCAGTCGCACAAACTGTCGTCGAGAAGACCAACAATGTTTGGTTGGCATAACAGCAAGCTATGAGGATAGGTTCGACGATTTTGGGGAGTTAGATTGTCTTCAGCAGCAGGGAGAAGGAATGTCCATGGCCGATGTTCAAGGGGAAAGTGCCAATGTCGGCAAGATAAAGATGACAATTTCATTGCTCATGTTGGCTTTCAATTTTGAACGAACAATAGAAAGTCGATTGCTGATCAGAACAAACGCTGGTTAGAAGTGAATATGTTCTTGGTGAGGACCAGTCGAGTAGATGAACGAGTCATCTGTGAAGATGAAGCTGGGTAAAGCTCCAAGTGTTTGGTTGTTGAAAGCGCTTCCCCAAACACAAAGGGTTCAGTCATGGAAGAAAGCCCAGATCAACGAACTGCTGTAAGTGTTCAGAAATTTGCAAGCAGGATCTTGTTGACCGATTCTTGGTATTTGGGGGAAAGAAGGCACAGGCACAGGCGGAGGCGAGGCGTTGGTTGTTGTTCAACCTCACTCTCTCAGGCTCCAATTCTCACGGCAAGATTTTCTCATTCTCTTCCTCCTTTATCGCTTTGATCAATTTTTTTTTTTTTTTTTTTTTTTTTTGCCTCGTCATCTAAAATAGATACCTCATATATGTCATGCACCGGGTGGTCCTGTGCGCTTATAGTGTTCGTGTTGAAGTCGCCAACGATTTCTGCACCAATATGAAATGATAACGAGACGGGGAAAATCGGAGACAACGGCCGCACGTATAGGCATCGTGAGAACTATCTCCTCCCAGTCGCAGAGGACGGGCCAGGATCTGTGCTCCAACTGCCAGCAGTAATCAGGTACCGTGCATCAACATTGACCGAGGGTTCCTGCTGAGTGAGATGGATCACCTGACGCTCCAGATTTCACATGGAGGATGGCTTGTCTTTATCGTGGCGGTCATGAACGTTGTTTGGAATGACAAAAAGCAGAAACAGGTTCGCAGAGAGCTTTGTTCTGAAAACATAGCAGGAAAGACAGCATCTGACGACACTTCAAACCCATCCTACCCGTGTGTCCAATCTATCGGCTACAGTCCTGCCAGAGAAGAACCTCCGTTATACATCAAAAGACCCGCCAGAAGGCGAGCTTCGTCGAAGCAACGGAATTTCCTGGAACTTATAACCTGTTCCATCTGGTCTTTGTGCCGTTGCAGAAACCCAAAATGTCTGCTCTCCTCGTGCGAACCTATGGAAAACGATCTCGTACATACCTTTTGTACCAGCATGATACAGATCTAGCCTCGTGGGTCTCGCACTTTGAATCTCAGCCATGTGAGCTTAGCCGTCGATCGAGACGTCAGGCAAGAAACCATTGCATTCATTGAGTTACACGTGAAATGGTAGACAAGATATCAAGGAAAGAGAAGGAAGAAATAATATTCGGAACGGTTTACTGTGCCGCGGAGAGGCATGGCGAAGCATACAGCAACACCTGTGTTTGAAGAGTGATGTATTGAACGATGTCTTCTCAGGAGAATGGCGAGCTCTTAGATAAAGACGCTAGTAACATACCAGGAGGAGTGATAGCCGTACCACAGCTCACGACATGAGGAGCTAAGGCAGCGGCGCATCTTGAGAAATCAGCCGGTCCGTTGGTCTCTTGAGATGCAGGAGCAAGGCAAAGTGAATATACCCTTCCAAGTGGGAAAAATGTCCACATTGCCATCATTCTGAAAGTTCTCCTGGATATAATGCTATCGGAAGATAGACGAGTGATTGGGATACAGGCCTCATCGCTGTCCAGCTGCTTGACGGTGACACTCACTTTGCTGTTGGTAAGTGGTTGTTGTTTCGTAAGCTGTTAATATAGCTATAAAAGCTGTAACAGTTTTCCTTCATACAATGGAGAATGCTCGAAAGCCTAGCTTTGCTGTTGGTAACTTCACCGGCTTCCAGCGCTGAGCTCGCATAGGCCGTAGCGAAAAGAGTGACTAGGGAGAGAAGATATGTGTATATTGACTCTACTGAGTCATGTAAAGCGACCAGGGACATCATGGATGGGAATCTCAAAGATAAGGCACGCAAGTGGACAGCTCATGTCCTATTTGGTATCTTCAGCTGCCGAAGACTGTCTATGACTTCGTCTGTGCGAGCGGAATCATCGTTTTAAATCTTTGCCCGAGTCTCTAAACCATCCGGACGAAATACAATCTCCATGTTGATAACGATGGTAGTTGTGCCCCACACCACTCTCCATTGACAGCCGTGCCATTGGAGCCGCCAACCCAGGGGATGATCGCGGAGGTCGCCCGTAGTATTTCCCCCGAAATACAGGTCGATTGATAATCCTTCGAGTGTGTTTCCAATTAGAATCTTGGGCAAGAATCCATCTCTGGCAACGGCGGGGTCCAGTTGCAGGGCGTCCATTGAGGCACGGGTCCTCTTCGGGATACACTGCTCTGCACCTGAATAGATGATGGCTAATGCGAGCCGCGAAACTGGCTTATTGGTTTTACGGTGATGTTGGAACGTGATTGCGACAACTGGGGCTGTGGGATTCTGGGTTCCATTCTGGTTTCCATTCTGGTTTCCAATTGCTTCCTGACTGTAGTAACTGCCTGGATCCTCAGTCCAACTTTTGGAGCACATCCGTTTTAACTTGTCCCTGCCCTCCAGTTAATCAACCACACTCTTGTTATCGGCCCAAGACGGCATGATGTTCCGACACACGTCCTCGTAATCCTTGACTAGTCCATCCTTCAACGTCAAACCCGGCGTCGTCCAAAACATGGACCAATTTGAATTCGAGAGTTTCATAGTACCCCGTGACCGCTCAAAATACCACTTGTTTACGGGATTGTTCTTTCTGCTCCGCCAGCAGACGCCCTCGGGAAAGCAGTCACGCACCATGGCGTTAAACACTATGTCTGCTACTCCTCCCGCCCCCTGGCTCCTCTTGAGCACGGCAAATTTGTCCAGATAGGGCACCATGCGGCCACTCTCATAGGCCGTCTTCTCGTCCATTTCGAAGGGGCGTTCCCAAGTGAGGATGGCGCCGCCTTCATACTCTCCTGCAATAATGATCCCTGCTAGGCTTTGCTCTACCCTTTTTAGATAGTCATGGACGTCCAGTTGCCTGTTGAATGAGTCCTCGATCAAGTGGACCAGTCGGGGCAAGTCAACACAGGTGTCGGTGAGTTTGAGTCTGGGCTCGTCAGGTTTGGGTGGCGTCCAACCCGTAGATGCTGGATCCGGATATATCGTCACTGGCATTCCCCGCTTCGCCAACGTGGTCGGTGACATGACTGGGTTTGAGGCAGGGTCCGCGGTCCGCAAAATAGGCTTTATGCGGCCGAGAGGTAGGGATGATGAATGTGAGGGCCGATCCGTCAAGAGGTTGTGTATCAGTGGATTGTGGCGCCGACGAGTTCCAACTGTGCCAACAAAACCCAGCGCGCTCCCTTCCCCCGACTGCGGGTGCAGGTTAGCGGCTTCTCTTGGTGTTGTGATGAGAGCTGAAGAAGTTGAAGGCAAAATCGCAAGCGTGTTCTTAGCCAACTCGAGGTTATCAAGATGTGCCTGCATGGGGGAGCTATCGGCAGCAGAGACCGTATTATTTGCTGCTCCAGGTGAGCTCGTGCTAGTAATCAAGGAGCGCAAGTGTTTCTTGGCTGACTCAAGCTCGTCCTCTAAATTCAGAAAGACATGAGCGTTGTTCCAACGATTCTTGGCTGGTATTCCGCCAAGAGGATCGAGGATGATCACCCGGTCGACGAATGCTTTCTTAACAGGTTGGGCAACGTCGTGCGCCACAGTGCCCTCATCAGCAGTGGAAGGCCTCGCAAATTGCATCCCTGAAAGATACCTTGCAATTGAAACCACCGCTTGGTCCGGGTCAACAGGCCTGGACTTTACATCATCTTGTTGAACCACTGGTGGGACTATGACGGCTGAGCCCTTGAGTAATGCCGTGAGAATGGAATCTTTCTCATCGACAAGAATATCGTTTGGCCTGAACGATGAGTCCGGAGACGATGGGGATTTAATAGACCTCGAGAGTGCTGAATCGGCAATCGTCGTCCATGGCTCCCCGTACTCATCAATGGCCCCAGCGAGCCGATACACCTGGCGGTTGAGGTTGCGAGACCACTGCTTGTCATCCGGTCTGAGCTCACAGTCCAGAACTATAACACTAAGGAGTCCCAGGGCCCTGAGCTGAGCAAGCGTCTTCGCCACGCCTTTCAAGGTGGCATCGTCGACTTCCTGGGGGAGTCTGAATTTGATGACAGCGACATGGGGCAGAGCATCCACGGTGGCCTGTTTGGCAGCAACAGGTCCCTGAACAAATCGAGGCGTCTCACTAATAGCTCGGGCACCGTTGGTCAGAGGATCTATGCTGATAGACTCGGCTGCTGAGCCTGGACTGCTTGTCACGGTGGGGCCGAAGGTCTGGAGGTACAGCTTCGCGTCCCTCTTGGTTGCTGAAGAAGACTCCAGCACGGAGACGTAAAAGTCCTTCACAGCGGGTCAACATGGGAATGACTGGTCCAGGACAAGATTCTTACCCTGTCCTGTGATCTCTTCTGCTGGGCTTTTTTCGAGATGGACGTGTAGTGCTCCTTGAGGTAGTCCTTCGAGATCTCATCTTTCGGGGATGCCACACGGAAATTCTGCGTGGCAGCAGATGATGCTGTTGATCCGTTTGAAGTGGTGCATTTTGACCTTACTGAAGCCTGTATGGAATGAATCAGTATGTGCAACATTTTGGCGTAGCAAGCTGTTATATCCGGGGGGGGGACGGCGCAGCGAGATGCTGAAGCGATGCAGGCGGTGGTTTCGAGTCTCCACTCACCTCCGCGATGACTGCCGCTTTCTTCCAGGCTGTTCGCACGCTCATGACTTCGTCTGCATGTTTTGGGAATGAAGGAGCACGCAAAGAGCAAAGTCTCTCGTGAGCAGCGTAGAGAGCCCTGGACTGGTGGTAATGAGTTGGCTCAAGTCATCTCCGAGGATCGGTATAAGTGGAGGTTGAGTCAACGCACACGTCTTTCCCGGGCTGACAAAGATTGAGATGTCGTCAATAGGGTTAGGGTTCTCATAACCTTTTCCCGGTTGCAGCCGCATTCTTGACATCGAAGCGCATGCATTCAGTGTGCGCCGGTTTTTCCTTGCAAAAAGCTTCCTTCGACGTGGTGTCGGGTTCGCTTTGGACGGCAACTCGGATCCGACGGCACTGGCCTGTAATGGAAATCTGCGGGTGGAGGACTATATGTATGCCACAAAATGTCGACATCACTTCGCTGTTCGCCTTCTCCGCTTCTCCAGCGCCCGCCTAAGGGCCGCCCCGCAGGTGCGTATAATGAAAAGATCATCGCTGCTCCGTATTAGGATTCTCCGTGTTGGACTGGCTGTGTTGCCGAGAACTCCGAATTACCGTGTACGGACTTTTTGAAGCTCGCCGTTTCTTGCCGAGCAGTGTTGGAGCGTCAGCGATTGTGTAAATATGCAAGCCCTGCGTCTCCCCAGCACGATTAGGTGGAATTGTTAGGAGTATAAGAGCAGTCTCTTCATCCTCAAACAAGCCGATCTTCAAGACTACACCGACAGATATTCCAGCATTGTCACAGCTTACTTCGTAGTCCGAACTTATACAGTTGGGCCTGCCGTTTTCGGCATTATCGCTGTCTAGGTAAACGTTTCTCCACTAAGCCACTCTCACGACACACAATATGGCTCAGAACAACCATCCACAGCCTGATTCCAACATTGACGCTCCTGCCTTTGATGATTTAGGCACTTAAGCTCCCTTGATTGCTAACATCGCACCTCCACAGAAGGAGAATCAGATTCTGAATACTCTCCAGCTCATTCTAGATCGACTGCACACAGCTATCGAGAATCGAGCATTGAACGATAGGCTCCGCGTCAGAAACGGACATCGACAGGCTGCTACTCACCGGGACGCTGTTCTTTTACCACTTCGAGACCTCCAAACAGCGGCTCCTGTACCATATTGTCCAGCCAGAGCTTCTGAGATCGGTTCATTAATCGGGGTTCAGGCGAGCGCAATTCTCCTGGCTTTGCAGGTTGACCCGTCACAGCTTGTAAGCGAGAGAAGGGCGTCGATTCGGCAGGAACTGCTCTCCTAGCCGCACGAGTTTGAATACGGAAGCCTCGACGGCGACACATACATTCCATCTCGAATCTCATTCTTCAAAAGCAATCATGGCTCCTAAGGTCCTCTTCGTCGGGTTGGGCAACATCGGCCGCGGTATGGCCAAGAACATCGCAGAGAAGGCCAAGCTCGACTCCCCTCTGCTCCTCTTCAACCGCACCAAGCAGCGTGCGACCGATCTAAGCGCCAAAATCTCCCCAGGCAAGTCCGAGGTGGCCGATTCTCTTGAAGCCGCCGCCGCAAAGGCCGATGTCATCTTCATCTGCCTGGCAAACGACAAGGCAGTCACTGAGACGATCGACACGATCGTGAAAGCGGACATCAAGGGCAAGGTCGTGGTGGACTGCTCCACGATCCACCCGGACACTACCGAAGCCATTGCGGAAACGCTCGCATCCAAGGGCGCCGAGTTCGTCGCATGCCCAGTGTTCGGAGCTCCACCGATGGCAGACGCCGGGAACCTCGTGCCGGTGCCGGCGGGTCCCAAGGGAGCCGTCGAGCGGATCAAGCCCTACCTAGAGGGTGTTACGTCTCGCGCCATCATCGACATGTCCGACGAGCCTTACGGCAAGGCCTCAACACTGAAACTGATTGGCAACACGTTCATCCTCAACATGGTCGAGCAAGTCGCCGAGGGCCACGTGCTCGCCGAAAAGTCCGGTCTGGGCACGCAATACACGCACAAGTTCATCGAGATGATGCTGCCAGGCATCTACCCACCCTACTCAACGCGTATGCTGAGCGGTGACTACTGGAAGCGGGAGGAGCCGCTGTTCCACGCGGACCTGGCAAGAAAGGATGCGGGTCATGCACTGAAGATCGCGAAGGATGCTGGTGCCAAGGTGACGAATGTCGAGACGGCAGATAGGCATTTGGCAATGGTCCAGAAACATACGGATAAGGGGGACATTGCTGGTATCTATGGCGCTGTGAGGCAGGACGCTGGGCTGAAGTTTGAGAATGATGCTTAGATGGCCGTTGACAATGTGTGGTTGAGAGTGAGAGATATATAAATAGCTACCCGTGTGTAAAACACTTCCATTTGATGACGGCTCAACTCAAAAGTCGATGCACTTCCGGCTTCGGGAGCAGATGAGAATTAGATATACAGGGGAAAGGACAGGACGAAATTCCGCGAGTGAAAAGCATGTGAAGGAAACGTCTGAAAGCAAAGACAAACTCAAATGAACGCAGCCCAGCACATACCAACGTATCGCTGACTAAGCAGTCAGCCAAGGGTCCGGCCGACGCTGAAGCTCTCGGCAAGGCACTCGTCACTCGAGCAAGCATCATCTCCAGAAGCCTCATCCTCGAACCTTCGCTTCCCGACCACTTCCTACGCGCAAACCACCCAGTCCTTCAAAATGGCTAACGGGTATGTCCAAAGACCCCTTGAATCCGAGCCCGACCGTTCTGGTCCGGAGGGAAGCTGACCGCGCGCCCTGTCTCCGTCTAGGTGGAGCATCTTCATCGGCCTGTTCATCGTCGTGGCCATGTGCGCAGGCGCATGGTTCCTGGCACCGAAAGGAGAGAACCAAGTGTCAGTCCGCTCTATTTCCCATTCCTTTGTTTGATTCTGGCAGACCCTTTTGCGTGGGTGGTTGCTGTGCTGACTGGTGCCATCCTCTCAGACTCTGGCGGTCATCTGTCATCCTCGCGTTCGTCTGCTGCTACCTCATGTGGGCTATCACGTTCCTTGCCCAACTACACCCTTTGATCGAGCCGAAGCGATCCGACCTCAGAGAGAAGTTTGTGCACGAGTAGGGGGAGATGCGATTCCGGCAGAATGGGAGACGTGGTTCCCAAGGGGACGAGAAGAGGCGAGAGAGACATCGACGATTTGCGGATTGTACAAACACCTTGTTCATCATTCACCATTGCTGGCGTTAGGGGGAATATAATGGGTTCAGATTATCGCATTCCGAGGCTGTATTCTGCCGTGACACATTCCAAGGGGATGCTCGAAGAGGGAGATGACCGAATCACCGGAGGCACAGAAAGGGGCCATGGAACGGGATGTGCTCCTAGTTCCAGGAGGAGCATGGCCATCTACTCTACGTCCAAAGGAAGGGGCTAGATGAGGGATTAGAAGTGGACGGGTCAAAGCCAAGAGCCTCGAATACCAGAAGCCATGCTGGTGTCCCAACCCTGATTGAATATACGTCTCTTGATGCATCTACAAGGCCAACTGGCCCACCCAATCCCTAATATATACAATCAGTGCCCAAAGCGCTCTCCCCTCCTCCGCGACACTCCCCTCGCCCTGACTATCCACCCCATCCAGTCCCGCCACCCACAGCACCGCCCTCCCCACCAGCCAACGACTCAATGCGCCCGCCATAGCCAGGAAAGCCGCGACTCCGTACCCACAATCTAACAAGATCTTAAGCGCTTCGACGTTGTTCGCCACCACGGCCCATCCCAGCGACCGTGCCGCGGCGGGGACGTCGTACTCCCAGATCACCATGAGGATAGGGAAGAGCTTCGTGGAGCTGGACACGAGGAGGGCGGTCGAGACGGAGTTCGGGCGTGGATTGTTGGGCAGGATGCCGAAGCGATTGAGCGGAGAGTATGGCGAGGAGGTGAGGAAGCGGATGGACATATGGAAGGCCAGGGTGGAGGCGGTACAGAGGATTACTGGATGCTTGTTAGCTAGACCTTGTAGAGGAGGGTTTGAAAGAGAGGAGGCGTACAGAAGAACATGTATTGAAATACGATGGGCTGTTGGGCGAGCCGGCCAAAGTTGGAGTCTGGTAGCAGCTCGAAGTCCTCCGGGACGGACTGCTTCTCGATGCGCGCCCATGTGAGATATACGTCAAAGAGGAGCAGGAGGACGCCGAGGCGGATGATGGATGGCTATTCGTTCTGTGTCAGCGGTCTTGGAGTCGACCAAAAGTTCCCTGTGGAATTGACAAACATCAAACTGGTCCCGATCGCGCATCAATGTATTATGCAGCAAGTGCCTATACACCTGTTCACCACACCACATCAGCCTTCCGAGCCCTGCCTCGAACTGCGAGCTCTCTCCAGCTCCGCGCAAAGGCCACGCACCTGAGGCTTGATCAGGACCAGATCGATGAACAAGACGATATAGTCATGCTCGACATATTTGTCGCAGAAGCGGCCGCAGTTCTTGCAGACCGTGAGCCGGATGTTGTGGCCGCTCGACTTGTCACCGCCGGCGTTGGAGTACTTTGTCCACAGCGTCTTGACCGGATGGCGGCATTCTATGCAGATCGGCATCGCATCGCAGGTCGAAATCGGTCATTTCATTCAGCGGAGGAGTGACATGTTTTTCTGGCCCGAAGTGATCGAGGTGTTATGCAGGACATACACGTCGCGTCGCGCCAGTTTAGAGTGGGAGGTTGTACGTAATTAGAGTTGGCGCGAAGATCCGGGGAACTTCGAGATTTGGGCTTGGATCCCGCCCCGCGGATCGGCACGATGCAATTGGATCCTCCCAAACTGTCAACGACTGCATTCTCTCCTATCACATACCCAAAATGTGCCAAAACTCAACTCAACATCCAGAGCCGGGGGAGAACCGCCTGCCCCCAAACCCTCCTCTCCCAGGTCCCAGCCTCCATCCTCCACCACAGCTACCGCGTCTTCCTCTACGCCCTCGCAGCCATCCAGCTCCCAGACCACGCCTCCTCTTCCCACGGGACCCCCTCCGTAGAACCTTGCGTCCTCTTCGTGGCGTGCATCCTGCACGACATCGGCGCCGCGCCTTTCCTCGCCGACATTGACAAGCGCTTCGAGGTCGCGGGCGCGGACCATGCCGTCGCTACCCTGAAGGAGCACGCTACCCAGCCGCAGACCATCAGTGATACCGCCATCCACGAGACCTAGCTTACCATTACTATGCATAGCAGCCCGCATATCACGGAGGGTGCGGGCGGGTTGGTGAGGGCCGTGAGGTTGGCCGTGAAGGTGGACTCTGGCTCTGTGGCTGTGGAACTCAGGCCGTTGCTCAGCGAGGAGCGTATAAGAGAGACGGAGGAGTTGCTTCCGCGGCTGAGCGTGAAGAAGGAACTGAGCGATGCGGTGGTTGATCAGACTCGGGGGTTGAGGACAAAAGCGCCAGGAGGCTCGTGGCCTGGTGATTTGCTGAGGGCTGCTGTTGCAGAGCCTGAGTGGGAGGGGGTCAACAAGAGCTTCTAGGGAGGCCCGTATCAACTGGGTTCGAGTAAGTGCTTATGGTATATGGTTTGATGCTCCCAAGGTGACCACCGGGCAGGCTCCGGAGCGCATCGTGGGTTAGAGATACCTATTCTCAGGTTTGCCACGGCCTCGTCTGCTTTCCCAGCATGGAAGGCTGCGACTTCGTCTTGATCGCAGTATTGTGTTCATCACGCCAGTAGCGTGACATACATATTTGAACATATAAGTATAAATTGATATTCCATCCTCAGGATGTCTAGCCCGTTTAAATCCCAAATACTTGACCGCCTCGGTCTTTCGTTCACCAAACTCGCCCATGCTCTTATATACAGAACAATGTAAATGAATCACGCACTTACGCCTTGAATGCTTGGCACTGCGTGTGGAAAGTCCTTCTAAATCAAGGGCAACATGTCTAATCCGCTTTCTTATCCTTCGAAAGCCCCGACACGCCACGCGTAGGCATGCGGCCCCTGAGCAAACTGTTCTCTCCATCGCTTCGACTTGATAAACCAAGATTCGACTTCAGCAAACCCGTGTCACCTTGGTCCAAAAGCCCACCCATCCGCCCGTCGTCACTGTTGGTGTCCTCGAGCTCGATCAGGTCCCCATCTCCTCGAGGTCGATTTGGACCTAAGATCGGCGTATTCGGTCTTTTGGCCCAGGCACCGCGCAACCATGTTTCGATGGTCGCAGCAGCTTTGTCGAGCCCAGTGCCTTGCCGACTGGTTGATGCCATGTCGCGGCCTTCCTCGAAGGGGCTTTCAACGATGGCGGCGCCCTCCTCGTTGAAGCCAAAGCGGGCAGTTTCGGACCCCATGATGGCCATAGAAGGAAGGGTGTCGATGTTGAGACTGGGCATGTGTTTTTTGGCCCAAGTGTTGAAATAGTCTTTCTCCGGCCCGGGCGCCCGCACGCTCCTACTGAGGGTGCCGACACCGCCTGGCCTCCTCATCCATGCTGGTCGGATATCATCGTTACCGCTGCCTACCCTACTGCGAGACGGCGTGGGTGCTGATGAGGCATAAGTGGAGGTGATATTTGGACGGTTGGCCAGCATGCTCTGCCGGCGAGAAGAGGAGGCCCCTGGGCTGTCGAGGACATCTGAGGAGAGAGTGATGCTTGGCACATCGAAAGAGCCCCTTGGAGTACTGAGTGAAGACACTGTCCGCAAGCTCTTCTTCCTCCTAGGTGGGAAATAGCCCATCGCCTTCCGTGAAACCCGTGCGATCTCCACCGGTTCCTTGCAGTGATCGAGTTTGACCCATCTGACATGTGTCCATGGCTTGTCCTCGACCACGGCCTCTTCGGCCAGGTTCCCATTCTGGGATGAGGCGAAGAAGTCGTCGTGAGGATTCGATGTCGTCGATGTCGGTAGTGGTGACACGCCTGGTGTCGTCGCTATTGGGGTGGTGGCTAGATGATCGACCTCTTTTGAGTAGAATGATGGAGCCTCGCAGGGCCTGCCTTTCACTTCACATGCATCGACTGGCAGAGCCAGCGATTTCCTTACTTGTATATTATCCCTTGACCACAAGCCATTGGCCTTCCTAAACGCATCCTCTTGGCATCTGTACCTCAGGATGATTCCAGCGTAGGTATCGTGAGGTTGGACATAGTGTATGTAGACCAACTGATCTTCGACTTCGGGATTGGGCACGTTGTCCCGGGACTCCTCGTCAGAATTTCGCCTCTTGAAGTTGCCTGTCACGTCTAGGCCGCCGTTTACGCCTTCGTGGCTTTCCAAGACACTGGCCGTCTTCCTGGCTTTGAATGCTGCCTCTCGTTCCGCCAGTGTGCCTGCAGCGACGTCCTCTATTCCTGGACGGGTATCACCGGGTGGCTCGGGTCCCCAGGTGCTGGGAAAGTTATTTCGGGATGTTCCGCTAGGTGTTCTCAGCATCGGTCTCCCAGGGCTGGTCCCTCGATGAGTGTCACCACTCAAGATGGATGTAGCGAAATCCTGAACCGATGACCAGCCCGCGAGCAATGGTGCATCTAGCCACCCCTTGCCTGTCGGCGTGGACGAGTCGCCGGCAGATGAGCTAGCCGCAGGCCTGCTCGATGACCTCGAGGAGGGCCCTATCCGCGTTGCGGGAATTGGACTGGCTCCCCTGTGCGGCGATTGGCTTCGGGATGTGTTGAGCAGCGACGTCGACCTCGAGGCCGAGCTACCAGGATTGTCGCCTCCTGTTCCGAGGCGACGGTTTCTTGGACGGGCTTCGGCATCGTGGGCGAGGGTCGAGAGTCGGGCAGTGGTCGACATCACGACGAGGCCTGTGACCTCGGCGCGCTACAGTCGCCGGAGTGGATCGCAACCATCAGATCGGAGATGGGCGGGTGACGCAGGGAGCAAGGGACGTTGACAGACTGTGGAAACACAGCGAGGTGTGTTTCCTCGCAATGATCCGGCTGAAGCTACCGCAGCGGCAGGATGCCTGGTTGCTGGGGGCGTCGAGTGTCGTGAAACAAGGGATGTAGGTAGTGCGCACTATGGGCCCCCCAAGGCGCTTTGCTGGAGACAACGTGCAGCAGCGCGCCTGTAGGAAGAAGGAACTGTGCCGTGGGTGGGAGCAGGGTTAATTGCAACTCGCGAGGGGAGGGAAGCAGCCGTCGATTTGGACGAGTGTGTCGTCGTCGTGTCGTCAAGATGCCACGGAAACGGTGGGAAGGTTTGACCGGGTGCACTCGGTTCGTTTGATGGAGGAGGTCTGATACCACCTGGCACGGGCGAAGTTAGGCCAGGGACAGGAGTTGGAGTTGGAGTTGCAAGTGCAGTGGAGGGTTACGTACTCCGAAATCGAGGCCCCTTGACGGCCCCGGCGCAGGCGACACAGCCGAGCCCGCAACCTTGGGGGTAGCGGCCCTGCCTTATTAGGTACCTACCTGGTAGGTACTACTTGTAGGTAGTCTAGATATCTATGCTGGTACCGAAATACTATCCCAAGCAACAAGAAACTAGAGAAACTAGAGAAACATGGGGTTTAAACGGAGATGTTGAAGCAGAGATAAAGAGTATCAAATCCCGATTGCTGGTGAGGGACTGTATTCATAGGTGCTCTTTGTCCTAGATGTCATCATCATGGACCGACCGTTTCTGTTCCGTCCTTGAATCCTCCCGGTACTCCATATTTCAAGGTTGTGAGAGTCATTCAGTCTGAGTCTGAATTGCCGACATGTTCAGTGTTCAATGCTCGCTGTTCAAAATATCATATTCCATAGTCTCTTTACATAAGCAGAGAGAAACAAACCTTTTTGCTTGTTTAATTTTAACATGCTGATAGACTTTCATATGTCAGGGGGTGCCGCCCGGGAAGGGGAATGGAAGCGTCGCGTCACCGTCAAAGCCAGGGTTAGGGTCGCTTGGCATTGCAGCTCAGCGCCGGGCATATGGATCCGTTGCCATGCGCGATCGAATTTGTTGTTTACGAGACCCGCGTCGGCGGAAGATCGTCTGCACATCCCGCAGTCCTCTTCAATGTCCACGACAACAACCGCGACACAACCAGCCCCGCCACCATGAGGGTCACCGAGATCATCATAGACGTGCGTTCATTCTCCTCTGTATCTCGACCTGAGTCTCTGGCTAACAACCTGCAGGGCTTCAAGTCGTACGCCGTGCGGACGGTGATATCAGGATGGTAAACAAGGCCCAAGCAGAAAACCCAGCGAAGATGTGGTCGCTAACTGGCGCAGGGACGAGAGCTTCAACTCCATCACTGGCCTTAACGGCAGTGGCAAGTCCAACATTCTGGACTCCATCTGCTTCGTTTTGGGTATCACAAACATGTCGACAGTGCGCGCGCAGAACTTACAGGTGCGACTACATCCGAGACTGCGGCGCATGCATGCCCCTCGCTGACATCGATCGCGACTCTAGGATCTGATCTACAAGCGTGGTCAAGCCGGAGTAACGAAAGCTAGTGTCACGATCGTCTTCGACAACAGGGACAAGAAGAAGTCCCCCATCGGCTTCGAGGAATATGCCACCATCAGTGTCACCCGACAGATCGTCCTCGGCGGCACCTCCAAATACCTGATCAACGGTCACCGCGCCCAACAACAAACGGTACAGAACCTGTTCCAATCCGTCGGTCTGAACATAAACAACCCCAACTTCCTTATCATGCAGGGGAAAATCACAAAAGTCCTGAACATGAAGTCCGTCGAGATTCTAGCCATGATCGAGGAAGCCGCCGGCACGAGGATGTTCGAAGATCGCCGGGACAAGGCATTGAAGACTATGGGGAAGAAGGAGATGAAGTTGCAAGAGATCACGGAATTGCTCCGAGACGAAATAGAACCGAAGCTCGAGAAACTCCGGGGAGAAAAGAGAGCCTTCCTCGACTTCCAACAAACACAAAACGACCTTGAGCGCTTGACAAGATTAGTGGTAGCGCACGACTATGTCAAGTACACCGAAAAACTCCAGCAGTCTGCCGCAGATTTAGAGGGCAAAAAGCAACGACAAAAGGATCTCGAGGATTCGGCTGTCAGACTGAAGAACGAAATTTCCCACTTGGAGGAAGACGTGCAAAGAGTTAAAGCGCAACGTGACAAGGAGTTACGGAAAGGTGCCAAAGCCAATGCTCTGGAGGAATCCGTCAAGAAGCTTTCTAATGAGCTCGTCCGTCTGGCGACCGTCATGGACCTAAAGAAGTCAAGTTTGACCGAGGAGCAAGATCGAAGAATCGCTGGAGAAAAGAATGTGGCTGAACTTGAGGCAAGTCTGAAGGACAAGACAAAGGCATACGACAAGATCAAAGCGAAATATGACTCGGCCAAAGAGGACCTCGAGAAGCAAAGTCAGGAGGCAGAATCGAAGGAGGAGTTGCTGCAGACTCTGCAAACTGGTGTCGCATCCAAAGAAGGCCAGGAAAACGGTTACCAGGCGCAACTACAAGACGCAAGAAATCGCGCCTCCGCCGCGGTGACTGAGCAAGAACAAGCGAAGATCAAGATTGCTCATTTTGAAAAGCGCATCAAGGAAGAAGAGCCTCGTGCCAAGAAAGCAAAGGAGGCAAACGCTGGCTTGCTCAAGGAACTCGACGGTCTCAAGTCTCAAGCACAGAGGCTCGAAAAGGAACTCGGAAAGCTCGGGTTCAGTCCTGGTGCCGAAGAGGACTTATACAAGGAGGAGAGCACCATTCAGCAAAGAATCCGAAGTCTTCGGCAAGAGTCCGACGCGTTGAAGCGCAAAGTGGCCAACATTGACTTCAACTATTCCGACCCAGTACCAGGTTTCGACAGGTCGAAGGTCAAAGGTCTTGTTGCTCAATTATTCACTCTTGACAAGGAGCACACCAGCGCAGGAACTGCCCTTGAAATCTGTGCGGGTGGCCGTCTCTACAACGTCGTCGTCGATAACGAGGTCACGGGTACCCAACTGCTCAAGGGTGGCAAACTGCGGAAGCGCGTCACCATCATTCCTCTTAACAAGATCTCCGCGTTCAAGGCATCTGCACAGACCATCGCAACGGCGCAAAGGATTGCTCCAGGGAAGGTCAACCTAGCTCTCACACTGGTGGGCTATGACAAAGAAATCTCAGCTGCCATGGAATACGTTTTTGGAAACACTCTTGTATGCGAGGATGCTGAGACGGCCAAGAGGGTAACCTTCGACCCTAACGTCCGGATGAGGAGTATCACTCTCCAGGGAGATTCATACGATCCTTCTGGCACGTTGTCCGGTGGCAGTGCACCGAACTCTAGTGGTGTTTTGGTGACCATGCAGAAGCTCAACGAGCTGAATCGGCAATTGAGGGAGGAAGAGGCGTCTTTGCGTGAGCTCCAAGCCAAGATCGCGCGGGAAAAGTCCAAGCTTGATCAGGCCCGAAGGGTCAAGCAGGAATTCGATCTCAAGACCCACGAGATCAAGCTTGCTGAGGAGCAGATCGGCAGCAACTCCTCCTCTTCTATCATTCAAGAGATTGAGAACATGAAGGAACAGATCATTCAACTCAAGAATGACAGCGAAGGAGCGAAGAAGCGGCATGCTGAGGCGACGGCGGATGCCAAACGGATCGAGAAGGACATAAAGGACTTTGACAACAACAAGGACGGCAAATTGATCGAACTCCAAGCTTCATTGGACAAGCTACGGGCCTCCTTGGAGAAGCACCGTGTCTCTGTCAAGACCTTGCAGAAGGAGCTACAAAATGCCCAGCTCGACTCCGAACAGGTGTCTGGCGATCTTGCTACTGCCCGTGAGCAACTGCAGGAGATCGATCTGGCCATCAAAGCTCAGCAGGATGAGATTGCAGAGACTTCAAACCAGCGGGACGAACTTAAAGAGACGCATGACAAGGCCCAGGCCGACCTTGAGGGGGAACGAGCCAAGCTGAGCATTTTCGATGATGAACTTCGTGCTCTCGAAGATGCAACTCGGAGCAAGAAGGACCGTATCACTGAAGAAGGTCTGGAAATGCAGAAGCTCGGTCACCAGGTCGAGAAATTCAACAAAGAGCAACAGGGGGCTGGACAAGCTGTTGAGCACATGGAGAAAGAGCACGAGTGGATCGCCGACGAGAAGGACAAGTTCGGCCGCTCCGGCACTCCCTATGACTTCAGGGATCACAACATATCAGAGTGCAAATCCACGCTCAGGAACTTGACCGACCGGTTCCAGGGCATGAAGAAGAAGATCAACCCTAAGGTCATGAACATGATCGACAGCGTCGAAAAGAAAGAAGTCGCCCTCAAGCACATGATGAAGACGGTCATCCGCGACAAGAAGAAGATCGAGGAGACTATCGTCAGCTTGGATGACTACAAGAAGAAGGCGCTGCAGGAGACCTGGGAGAAGGTCAACGCCGACTTTGGGGATATCTTCTCCGAGCTGTTGCCTGGTGGCAGTTTTGCCAAGCTGGATCCGCCCGAGGGCAAGACCATCAGTGACGGTTTGGAGGTGAAGGTGTGTCTCGGCAAGGTCTGGAAGCAGAGTCTGACGGAGCTCAGTGGTGGTCAAAGGTATGACACTCCGAATACACTGACTCTATTTCATGATGTACTAACCCCATTGCTAGGTCCCTCATCGCACTCTCGCTCATTATGGCTCTCCTTCAGTTTAAGCCAGCACCAATGTACATCCTGGACGAAGTCGACGCTGCGCTTGATCTGTCCCATACCCAGAATATCGGTCGTCTGATCAAGACGAGGTTCAAGGGCTCACAGTTCATCGTTGTCAGTTTGAAGGACGGCATGTTCCAGAATGCCAACCGTATCTTCAAGACACGTTTCAGTGAGGGTACGAGTATGGTGCAAGCATTGACTCCCGCAGATATGAAGTAAGGGTTGAGGTTGTGTATTAGGTGGATTGTATGGAGTTGGGGCTGGGCGGTATTACGTGGAGGGAGAGATACGCACGTTGCGCTGTCCTTTCCTGCGCTGCAACTGCAACGATATCTCTGGTATCACGTTCATGTGCGACGACCGACGGACGGGTTTCAAGGGGTTGGCACATTGGGTTCACTTGCTCATGATTGGACGAGGCATCTGTTCATTTGTCCATTACTGCTTTTATACGCCGGTTTATGACAACCCATATCTTCCATTACAGCTTGCGCTATTGCTTCTTGTGCAAATGCTCGCCTCGTTCCAACACTTCTGTCGACATGCCCACTTCAAGATAGAAGTGTTGAGATCCGTTGTCCTCGAAGAGGGGGGTCATTTGCATGCCCAAGCAGCCAGTCTTGGGCGCCCCCTCGTCGATTGCTCGTTGGGCTCTCAGCGTCTTGTCCGGCTCGACTGAGTGACGCACGCCGGTGTCCTGGTTGACATTGGGTAGCTTACACCTCGTGGTCCGGCAAGAGACATGGAATGTCGCCTCGTCCACCTCCTGAGAGCCTTCTTCTGGCCTCAGTTTGACCACCTTCCAGTCGTCTTCGTCGTAGGCAAGCAAGCCAGACACTGCGTGGCTGTCAGCTTCGTGGCAACCCAAGTTCATTCCGGTACAAGAAACTTACCGAAAATGTTCGCCCGGAAGCGTCGTGGGCTGAGCTCCTTCAAGTCTTTGTCCTTGGTCACCTTGGACGCCAGATCCAGCACGCTCGCCAGATTCATGATATGCACCGGATACTTCGCCGCCCGCGTCAGCCCAAGTTCCCTCTCCGCATCCAAATCAAGCAGTAGCACTCACCGAGTCCGCAAACCCAACCACAGGCTGATAGCCCGCCTCCTCCTTCCGTGGCGCGTTTCCCCGCACCTCCCTCAGCGCCTGCGGGTCGACCCGGAACAGGGCCAGCTTGTTGCTCACGCCCAGGTACAGCCTCAGCTCCTCGGGCAGCTCGCTGGCCATGTTCAGCGCGGTGGCCTCGTCCCTCCACACGCGGACCTTGTCAAACTCGTAGCCCCGGCGGGCGATCTCGTGGCTGTCCGGGAAGCCCACGGGCAGCAGCACCTCGATCGTCGGGCGGGCGCGCCACCCGCGCGTGCACTTGGCGGCAAAGGTCTCCCACAGGCCGCGGAGGCCGCTCTCGCGCCAGGGGAAGCGGAGGAGGAGGTAGGCGTCGCCCGACGAGCCGGCCGTCGGGTCCCGGAAGCCCTTGATCTTGGCCAGGTCGGGCAGCCACAGCTCGACCTCGACGGTGGCCAGGAGGGGGAACTGCCGCTGCGTGATGAACTCCCAGGTGTGCTGCTTCGCCTCGGCCCCGTCGGGCCCCCCGTCCACAGCGGAGGAGGAGGAGACGGGGAAGGGGCTCTTGAGCTGGGCGAAGGTGAAGAGCCTGTCGAACTCGAGCCCCGAGGGGAGGACCTTTGCGCGGGCGAGCTCGATGCCCTTGCAGGACTTGACGGGGTAGACGAAGAGCGACCTGATGCTGGCCGGTGGGGTTGCGGCGGCGGCTGCGTAGTCACGCAGGTTGGACCTGGCCGGGTCGATGCCGAGCTTGTTGTGGGTCTCCTCCAGGGCGTCGCTCTTGCGGGGCGGGAAGGGCGGGAAGAGCACGAAGAGAGGCCCGCAGAAGACGAGAAGGGTGACGGCCAGGACGAAGATGGAGCCTGCATCGAGGGGGAGCGGCGCGGCGCGCGGCGCGGTGAGGTTGCTGGCGGTGAGGCCCTCCATGGTGTTTGGTGGGTTGTGAGGGTTTGGTTAGCCGCAGGCGGCTGACGGAGGCATATGTGTGGTTTGGGATTGTTGATGTGGGATGAGGGCGAATGAGATATGTTCAGCATCAATTCAATTGGGCATAGCTGTTGAGAGTTCCGTTGGATGTTATTCCGTGTGAGACGACGGGGCTCTCAGGAGGTCCAATGTTTGCGACACTAACGAGTTTGACGTTTCGTCACGGATCTGATTCTCTACGCGTTCTGCTGCCGCCCACTGTCTGAGCGTACAGTTACGTACAGTCATGTACATGTCGACCTGACGTGTCGACCTGACATGTCGACCTGACGTGTCGACCTGACGTGTCGACCTGACGTATCAACTCTTCTTGAGCGACTCGTCTCGTTTTTCTCCATCCTGGTCGCCTTCCACCATCTCAGTCAAATCTTGCCATGGAGGTTGGGATTGGCATCTGAAGCTGAGTCATCCGGGAAGGGGGACCCACAAATCCGGAGGATGGACACGGTACGGTGACACGGTGACACGGTGACACGGAACACTTCCGACGGAAGCACGACAAGACACGTGCGATACTAGTGTGGTGTACTTGTACTATGTACTAAAGTGCCGTACCATGTCACCATCCGTATGCAGCCGGGCAGCCAGGCAGCCTATGCTAAAGAAGAAAAGAAAGGATCGGCCGACAGGGGTTTTGCGAGCGCGGCTCCCGCCAGTGTGGAAACTTTGCATGGAACCGTGGCATAATAAAGCCCGCCCTAAAGCCCCAAAGCCCCAAAGCCCCCAAAGC
>MUZK01004531.1:0-40850 GCA_003013055.1 Juglanconis sp. DMW523 | reverse complement strand
GGTGGGGGCTCAGTCTTTGGGCGAACAGGAATACAATAGATAGAAATAGCAATACATTAAGGTGAATTATAATCATGAATTCGACACTTCTCTGTGTTCAGCTGCGCCTCGAAGTCTGTTTATCCTCAAAGCACAAGGACACCCATCAACCAACGCACTTCCTCGTACCTAAACAATGGCTACCGAGGCAGTGACCCGCGTTCAGTCTCTGAACCCCGTAATCAACGGAAATGGGAGAACGCCTGCTGTCAAGGAATCTCCAACATGGAACTTCTCCCCGTCCGAGTGGAGCGCCATAATTCATCCTCGAGCGGCAGAGGTTGCCAAGGAGGTTGACGGTTACTTTCTCGAACACTGGAATTTTCCTGACGACCGTGCTCGCTCAACCTTTCTCAAAGCAGGCTTCTCTCGGGTGACCTGTCTCTACTTTCCCTTGGCCAACGACGACCGCATCCACTTCGCCTGCCGTTTGCTTACGGTTCTATTCCTCATCGACGGTGTGTTCCCCCAGACTACGTCCTCGCCTTACACTGAGAAGCCTGATCTAAAGAGATGTTCCTGGTGTAGATATACTCGAAGAGATGTCCTATGCTGATGGTGAGAAGCTCAACAAAAGGCTCATGGAATTATCCAAGGGGCCAGAATACGCAACGCCGGATAGTAAGTCTCGACACTCCTGTATCGTGATCCTGCTACCTGTTCGAAAATCCTTGAGGCCCCAACTTACGTGACATCTCCTCAGGATCTATACCAGAGGAGTTCGTCATCTACGACCTCTGGGAGAGCATGCGAGCATTCGACCTCGACCTCGCCAATGAGGTGCTGGAGCCAACTTTTGTGTTCATGCGCTCGCAGACCGACAAAACCAGGCTCAAAATCAAGGAACTCGGCGAATACCTTCGGTACCGCGAACACGACGTCGGAAAAGCGTATGAATTGAATCTCCATCCATGTCCGCGGCCTGCAAGTGAGTATAACTAATTGTGATGTCGCAACATAGCCTTCTCTCAGCGCTGATGCGCTTCACAATGGAACTTCGTCCCACCGAAGCCGAGAGCGCGGCGCTGAAACCCCTTGAGGAGAATTGCGCCAAGCACCTTTCAATCGTCAATGACATCTACAGCTTCGAGAAGGAGGTGCAGGCCGCCAAGACGGGGCACGAGGAGGGATCCTTCCTGTGCTCGGCTGTCAAGGTCCTGGCCACCGAAGCAGGGCTGGGAGTACTGGCCACCAAACGCGTCCTGGTACGTGGCTAAATGATCTCATGGTACTTGAATGTGGATCTCGATATCTTGCTGACTAGACTCTCCAGTGGTCGATGGTCCGCGAGTGGGAACTGATCCACGAATCGATGAGTGAGAACCTCCTCAACGCACCCGAGGGATGCACTCAAACCGTCCGGGACTATCTGCGCGGGTTGCAGTATCAAATGAGTGGGAATGAGCTGTGGAGTCGGACTACACCCCGCTACTTGGAGGCAATAGCATCCGGAAACTTCGTGGGGTGAAGGAGTAGTCGTGTTCACCCGGACGGAAATGCCTTTACTCCGCTCAGCGTTTTAACACAGTTTTGAGACAGTCTCTCATGGAAGGAAATCGCAGATTTCGCGTCAGTAAAAAGAATTCCAGATCCTAGAGTGTTTGATATAAGGGCCGTACGGTCCTGCCTGCTGAAGTGATGAATATGATTTATGACATTATCAGCTTTCGAAGCAGACTTCGGTCACCTGTTTATGTACCAAGGTTAGCGCAACTTTACACAACGCATACTCTGAGCGCCGTGTGCGCAAATGCCCAGGGGATATTGCACATAGAAAATAAGCTTCAAATAGTTGATGATTCATCTGAGCGGCTTGAAAGTTGTGCCATCCGACTGTGAAACTCAGCCACCTGCAGGAGCCTCGCCCTGTGTACCCAGATTCATTGTCTACAATACAAAATTGACACTGATCGAGTTAACAATTTCAAAAGCCATCGTTTTCTATTTCAATATATCTTGATTCAGACGGAACTGACAGTAGAATCGATATAAAGTAAGTCTCCCGAGTCGTTCCATTCTTGTGGGAAAACGATATATTCAAGGAGGAAGATCTAGCTGATACTGACCCCTCTGAGGGTCTTCTACTTTTAGCTGATAATACAGCACATGTTCCCTCCCAGTGGCCTATATCATAGATGTCCAGAATCGTAACTAAAACCTATACTAAGAACAGACGAAGGACATGCTAGCCCACAGACCCTCTGCACGGAGGGAGTGTTGACCCGTACGTATGTCAACAGTTCTTGGAGTCCCAGTCTCATCGGAAGGAATCCAGAAACGTAAAGATTGGAATTACAGGGCTGGGACGAAAGTATGAATACTGGAGAAATACGGTAAAACAATACATGTTGCCTTTCTATGCATTGTATCTCTCTGTACTCAAATCCTTTGCTATATTACCAGCTATATGGCATTCCTACGGACAATTTTTTTTCTCTGACCCGCAATTGTCAGATAAATACCGGTGGCTTATATACTTTTTGGTATGAAAGCCAAGGTACCTACCTACTGCCCTGGGATTCTCGTCGTTCTTCTCTCTTAGCACCGCTCCCTAAACTGAAGGAATTCCCACGACGACGACGAACATTCGGTGTAACTGAGTGAATTCAGTACTTGGAGGCATCCTGAGTCCAAGGATGTAGGTTGCACCTTGACACGATGTCGGCGCACCTCGTCACACTGCCACCGTCACTATGCCACCGTCGCTACTCGGGTTCAAGGCTCGCTCCCCTCCTAAAGTGCGGAGGTCGACAAGAAGATCCAAGGAAGATTCGGCGGGCGAAGGGCTTCGCTTGCCTACCGAAAAGGGTTAGCGGGGCACTCCAATCATGAAATGAGTATAAGGTCATAATAGCCCGTCGTCTCTCTGTACTTTTTCCACTCTTCTGAGCACGTGACGAGGATAGCAATATAAGTAGACGAAGGGCTCTGCCCATGTTCAGTCAGTTAGCTAGTCTTCAGATATCTCGTCCACACTCTTTTAACCCTATCTCTCAACACCTAAGGGAGCTTCATCGCCGCGACGTTTCAAGATGTGAATCACAAGCTGGCGCAGCGCAAATGACGAGGTAGCGTATCCGATACTGTCTAAACGAAGAATCCACTCCACCAAAAGAGTCTCTCCATCGTGGGTCAAGCGTTGCGCTGGTCTGCGTGAATCTTCGCGTGGGCCGTGAACTCCGTTCATGCAGTTGGACACTGAGCTCTTGGGAATGCCGTATTTCTTAGCAGACTCGGTGAGGGAGAGGCCGTTGTCATGGATATCGAATAAACAATCCATTGGATCCTCCTCCGTCCACTCTCCTTGCTGGCCGCGAGTCATCGTGGCTGTTGAAGCCACTCTGGTGGGTGGGTTAAACAGTCTAGAAATGGCTGCTCAACTGCGGGACAAATAGGTCATCTAGGCAGCCAGCCATCGGGACGGCAGAATATTTAAGCACCGATGTCCGATTGCGGTAACCTTGACCTCAGATAATGTCAATCAACCAATTTTCTAGCTAGAATTAAATCTACGGGAATAAATAAATTGTGTGGTGGCTAGTCTGTATAAGTGAAAGCTAGCTAGTTAGTGTAGCAGATATGTAATTTTGCTGTTCAACTACTAAGGTCGTTTTACTACTAGGGTCAATACAGTATAGCTGCGCTGAGCCGCCTAGATGCTTACCCAGGCGTGCCGTATGGCCAAGGCGAGACATTCAATTCAATTCAATTCAATTCAACTCAATACAATTCAATACCAGCTATGCGGCAGTGGATGTTGAAAGTATGAGCCATGCACTCTCCATCTATAGTACTTACAGTTTGAGTAGCATTAGCTGTAATATAGAACTGAAGAGTCCGTTTATAATCTGGTTTGATAGTGTCAGATCTACAAATACAAAGCCCGGATGCAAAGCCCTTGAGGTTCCAATCCTCTACTATATAGACAGTGGTTTGAGCCACTCATTCAGTAGTAAAGGGTATCAATCAATCGCACTCGTTCTGTACCCTATGCATTCATTTCAACCGTGGATAGTTGAGGAGATCAGATATAGAGAATAGGAGAGAGAGCGTTGTTTTGTGCCAACTGTTGGTTAGATTTATCTGATGGACTAACTAGCTAACTGTCTGAAAAATGAATGATGTAGAGGTCTGAAAAGACTGTATAAGCCTTCAGGGTTTTATGCCTAGAGAAACAGCTTATGTAAGCCCATTTCTCCATAATAGTTCATTGGTTGCCCTGCTTCTGTCCTTCACCTCTCATCGAACAGAACGCGAACCGGGGCCTTCCACCACATGACGTAGCATCGCGACGCAGCCTCCCAGTCAAGATCAGGATCAACTAACCGCAAGTCGTATCGGAAGAAGATCTTAGAAAGACATAGTGACATCTCGAGGTGAGCGAAGCTAAATGTTGGGATGGATTAGTACTGGTCTGTCATCCGGCTCAGTGATCTCCAGTGTCTTCCAAGGTTTGGAGGGGGAAGGGTTGTGAAATGAAAGAAAAATGATGATTGCTACGGAATTTAAAAACCAGGCTAGTCTCACTTTCGCCCAATACAAGCCCTATACCCCAAGGAGAAAGGCTGACTGGCCTCCTTCGTGTCAGAGCAGGATGGGTCCAGCCACCTCTCAGGCTTAAAACTCATGGGCTCATGAAAGTAGACCGGATCATGCGTAACAGTCCACGCGCTCGTGTACACTTCAGTCTGAAGAAAGGGAGAGAGAGCGGCGGTCTCCTATCAGCCAACGATCTCATAGCATGCCATCCGTTGTTTGAGGACCGAAGACTCACCCCATTTGGTACCCAGAATCCGTCAATCTCACACCCTGGAGACAATCGAGGGAAGCCCTGCGAGCCAGGTGGATGGATTCTCAAGGCTTCGGTGATCACAGCTTGCAGGTAGGGTAACTGCATGGCGGACTTCGCGTCGATCTCTGCGTATGACTGGTAGCGGTGTAAAATCTCGGCTTGAAGCGTCGCGAGGGTTTTCGGGTTCTTGAGAAGGTAGTAAACGGCTGCGGCAAGACATGTGCCGGTTGTCTCGCCGCCCGCGATTCTGCGAGCAGCCCGGGCTGTGTCAGTATGTTTAAATTTCTTGTATGAGTCTTGATCAGCGTAGGGTTGGGAGTGGGGGAGACATCTTCCCTCGGCGGCCGTGCTAAGCCTTACCGGTAGGCTTGTAGGCAACAACTTTTCCTCCTTCGCGAGTGGAGGGGAAGAATGAGTATTTCGAAGACATGGTGTATCAAGTCTTACATGAGGGTGGAAGCATGAGCTGTCATCTCCTCCTGTGATACCTGCCCACTCTTCACTTGGTCCACTATGTGGGTGAGGAAGTCCTGGCGTGGTGCGGAGGCCTCCAGTCTTTTGGCTACCTTGTCCCGACTGTACATTGAGTGCTTGACCCTCACACTTTCCGTCAGTGAGGGCAACAGCCACCGACCGAGCACCGCGAGACTCTTGATACGTCGCATGTTGTCAACAAGCACGACCTCGAAAAGATGGTTCAGAATCAATTCCATCCATTCGTGGTGTTCTTCTGGCAAAATCAAAAGTCGTCAGCTGGACTTGCGTCTTTTTTCCCCCCTGGCGGCTGCAGTGGGTCGGCCAAGATTGGTCTGGACGACTGTATGTAGGGGCGAGATTTTCGTACCTTTTTCCACACATCCAAAACTTTCACCAAATGCCATCTCCCCCAGGATGTCAAATGCAACCATCTCGAGCCACACAGCCACATTCAACCCATTTCCAAGACTGGCCCTGCTCAAAGGCCCCAGCTTGTCCACAAAGCGATCCAGACAGCCCTGCACAATGGGCTCTTGGGCGCTCAACGCCTTGACAGAGAACGCGGCAGTGAGATTCTTCTTCTTGCGGCCATGGGCCGCCGGGTCGCGCTCCGAACCGATGCAGCCGGTCTTATAGGCGCCCCCAAAGACGTCGTAGAACTCGCTTTTCACCAGCTGGGGTGCGCCAGGGGGTGGGTATCCGTAGATAGCCTTCCAGGAGGTGGCTGAGGCGAAGGATAGCTCGTTGGGAGAGACACGGAACACTGGTCCTGGGCCATGGATGTGACTGTAAGCTCATGTTTCGGGTTGATGCTCGGGCTTGCTAATGCTTGCCCTTCTACTCCGCTGGCAATCCATCTACTGGAAGAATGAGGCATACACACCGTATTTATCATGCGCGTTCCGAATAACTCGATGAGAGCGTCCGCGCATCGTGTGCCAAAACCGCCATAACTAATACATCTCCTGGGTCAGGGATAGGATTCTCCACCAAAGGATATTCGTAAACATTCATCTTACCAAAGACGCCCGCGCCCAGAATGGACCTGGGTAGTCCGCCAGCGGGTGGAAATACAGATTATAGATGAGATAGCTGAAGGTCGCAACCGCGAGGGCAGTCGCACAGGCCTCCTGCCACCTCAAGTAAAATCTGGGTGAAACGCTCAAGATGTCATGCCCATCATGCACTACATCCTCTCGATATATGCTGTTGTGACTTGCCATGTCAACAAGGTAGGTCAAAAGCTCTCGGCCCTCGACGGCGAGACGGGTAAGGAACCGTTGTGCGATTGCGATCACGCTGGCAAGCTGTGACTCTACCATTACGAATGCGGTGGCGTGTTGCTCAGGCTGCTCAGAGGTTTCCATGACTGTGGCGTTGTAAAGTAATTACTTGGACTAAGCTACCTAGGTAGGTCCGAGAGTATATCTAGATGTGACGCTGACGGAAGGTCTTCTCGCTCGGTCGGAATGGACGTTCGACTATACCGGCTTATGAAACCCCCTTTCTGTAGGTAATCGTACTACAAAGCCGCCTGAGTTCTACCACATGACAAAGTTGGATTTCGAACAGTCTCGCGGGGACTGCCTCATGCAGTATCGCCCGCCCCCGAGCGGCCTCGGCATAATCTCCGAGACTTGAGCGCGCAGTGCGTCTGATAGCATTCTAGTGACACCGCTGTGAGTAATACCGCTGAGGATATGCTTGATTCAGCCGTCGGCTTTGGCTAATTACTCCTAGGCTGCTGGTTCCGCATTAAAATCCGGCGCCAGAAGTGGCCCTTGCGACCTCATAAGCCTAACTTTCCCAAGGGAGCGTCTAGTAGTCATATCATCTTCGAAAGCAAACCTAGGCTGCTTTGACCCGTGAAATATCACAGGTAAGCTGGGTTATACACCATGACTTCGATCTATCTCCTTCTCGCAGGTGGTTTGCTCGGAGCACAGTTTCTCTACTCGTGTTCAGGGTTCCTCAAGAATCTGCGAGCCGCGCAACGATCAGGCCTGCCATACACATGGTCTCCGATACATGAATTGGAAGCAAAAGCCTTTGTGACCAACGGCTTTTGTCGGTGGTGGTACCGCGGGCGTTTGGAACAAGGAGACGGGTGGCCTCGCTGGGCCCGGTTCATGATCAAGGACTGGCAATATGAAGACCATCGACGAGCCACGCTCGAGTACGGCGACTGCTTCTTGGTCGTCACGCCAAACGCGTTGGTCTGCTACACCAGCGACCCAAACGCGGCAGCGAGGCTCTTGACGCGCCGGAAGGCGTTCATCAAACCCGCTGACAAGATGAGTGGGGCAGGCCTTTCATTGTTTTCCCGAAGATATGTGCGTTGAGTGTCAGCTGACACTTTGCTTTAGAAATCCTCGATTGCTATGGCCCCAATGTCGTGACGGTGGAAGGAGACCTCTGGAAGTTTCACCTGGGCGTCACGCTGCCCCCATTAGCAGCCGACTCAGTGGCGCGGCTAGTGTGGGACGAGACAGCGCGGCAAGTCGACATGATGGCGGCAGCGTGGAACCCGCAGGAGAGCCACAAGGATCGCATCTATGCCCTCACCATGAACACCATGTCTCTCGTTGGCTTCGGCCGACAGGCCGACTGGGGCGAGGGCGACCGGCCGGACAAGATCCCCGAGGGCCACCAGTCCTCGCTTGTCAGCGCACTGTCGCAGGTCGTCATCCACCTGGCCCCCATCATGCTGCTTCCACGGTGGCTGCTGCAGTGGTCGCCCTGGCCGATTGCCTACACGGCAGCGAACGAAGTGGAGCGGTACATCAACGAGCTGCTGTCAGAAGAGCGCGAAAAGCTCTTGACGACTGGTGAGGATAGCGAGCCCAGCCAGCACCAGCAAAGGGAAACGCTCCTCACCGCGGTGTTAAGGACCAATCTCGCAGCCAAGGAAAACAAAGAGGCGCAGTCGCTTGGGCGGACGATGTTGACGGATGAGGAAATTAAGGGCAACATCTTCGTTTTCCTCGTCGCGGGGTATGACACGACGGCCAACACAGTGCTCTTCAGCAGCCTGGCACTCACCCTCTACCCGCAGCTTCAAGACCGCGTCCTCGAGGAGATCGATTCGGTTTTTGCCCGCGCAGAGGCAGAGGGCAGGGCCGAACTATCGTACACCCAGGATTTCCCCCGGTTTCGCTACCTCGTGGCGTTCATGGTGAGTACCACCCATCGCATTGCCAGGCGATCCAATGAGTCTTTTTAGGCTCTCACATAGGCTGACAGTTCATTTTTCATCCATCAGTACGAAGTCATGCGCCTCTTCCCCATCGTGCAAACCCTTGCACGGGTCGCCGTGGGCGAGCAGGCGCTCCCACTCGGCGAGGTGTCCCCCGAGCTGCCTGACGGCACCACCTTCATCGTGAACAACACGGCGATCCACTACGACCCGGCGCTGTGGCCCAGCCCGGAGGAGATCGAGCCGCGGCGCTGGCTGGTGTCGGACCCGCACGCGCTAGATCCGCGGCAGCCCCTGTCGGCAACACAGGAGGCGGAGATCCGCGGCGGCGCCGTGCCGATCCCCGGAAACCGCAAGGGCACGTTTCTGTCGTTTGGAGAGGGTCCGCGCGCGTGTCTTGGCCGCAGCTTTGCGCGGGTCGAGTTCGTCAGTATCATGGCGCGGCTTCTGCGGCACCACCGCCTCGAAATGACGGGAGACCCAGCGGCGGCGGCGCGAGTGCTGAGGACGGCGCGGTTGCGGAGTGGAGGGTCGCCTGTGACGCTGATTCCGCCTGAGGATGTGCGGATTAGTCTTGTTAGTCGGAAGTGAAAAAGTTGCGCCTTGAAGAATTTGGCGGACTATAGACGTTGCACCCCAAAATAGACACAAGCTTTCTATATGTATGACCAGGATATCATGTTGGGAAGCATCTTGTAATTCTCAGTGACTGGCGACCGATTCAACTTCGTTGTCGCGGACGACACATACAATTATATCAGCGCAAGGTTTTCGGGGGGATCATTTTGTTTTCCAAGAATGGCATTCATCTGTTCCCTGGGAACCAGAAGCTCGTTTCAAACAATCGCTTCATTAATTCGAAGATGCTTCTATGCCTTTGAAATGGGCATCAACCTATTCCCGCTCGCTCTGCTTCTCCACGCGTCAACCCCGGGAATATGTGCTCCCCCATGTCATCCTGGGATTTATAGGCACAGGCGACTTTGGAGGCGGCGTGACCACAAAAGCTATCGCCTCGCTTTTCGGCCTCCCTGGTCGTAATAACTCAGGGTGCTCGATACCATCCCCGTTGTTTCCACCCAGCAGTGCCCTCGATGCCTCATCCACATTCCGCCTTCTCCGGTCCACATCATCATTTCCATCATCCTCCGGACTCTCAGGTACAGATCCCAGCGCCCCTCTTTCACTCCCATCGCTCGGCGCCCTGCCCAGGCTGTCTCTCACGCTTTTCGTGTTCTGCACCGTGCCGCCGGCTACCGTGATGCCAGGTGGCTTTCCGCTAACCATCTCACTTTCCATGCTGCTCGACCTGCTCGCGATACCCCAACCGAACTCCGCGCCCAGCGCATCATCCACCTCGCTCTTGAGGTTCAGACTCAAGCGGTACGCTGCTGCAGAGTTGGATGAGACACGGGATGCGGGCGCGGTCGTTGGGGGCGTGGCAGTTCCCATGGACGAGCTGAAGCTGGAGCTCGAGCCCTGACTGGATCGCTGGCTGGTGTGTCGCTTGTCCTTCTGCTGGCGGACGTATTCCTCGAAGGTCGTGTCGCGGGTATGGCTGTAGGAAGCCCGGCGGTCGGCGCCGGCGCCGGCGATGGAGACGTACGAGGCCGGTCGCTTTGGGATCGTGATCTCGGACTCGGGGTCCTGTGCCATTCGCTGCGCGACGGGGTCGTACGCGGTATCGATGGCCATGAGTGATGAGGCGGTGTTGGCGCGGCCGCGCTGGGCGCTTGCGTTGGCTTGGTCCACGTCGTTGGTCATGCTGAAGGACATCCGCCCTGCGAGCTTGGCGAACGAGGACCCCTCCTGTCTTGTCGGTTCGTAGGTAGACGAGGGCTCGCCTGGCGACGGGCCCATTATCGCTGGGGAGGACCCCTCCACGGTGTCCAAGTGGTTGCTCATCTCTAGGTCGGCATCCCAGTCCAGGTCCTCGGAGAGCACTCGAGAATGGCTGTGGAAGCCTCGGTCCTTCAGATCGCCCTTGGAGCCAAATGGCTTCGCGTTGCCAGGGAGGTGGTACTCGTCGTACTCGGCCAAACATTTCCACTTCCATGAGGCGTAGGAGCTCAGGGCAAGGATTGAAACACTTTGACAGAAGTGTTAGTATCGTATGGCTAAGGCTCGCAAGGGAACTTCTTACATCAACAGGCTGTGGATAACCAGCGTCCCGTCGGACCATGCATTCAGTGATGTATCAGTCACCATGCCATCCATGAACATGGAAAGTACCACTCCGAATAACTTTATGAGGTTGGACACCAGCATAGTCTTGGGCGTCAGAGACTCCGTGACCGTCCTGATGATTTCATAGCCGGTAAGAAGGACCGAGACTACGCTGATCCCGATATTTATGCCCTCCCATCTATAGGTTCGTTAGTACATGGCCGGTGCTTCTGGTGTATCGAGGAACATCGGGAAATGGCCTACACTAATGCGGTTGTGCGCACTTCAACCTCCTCTTTTATGGCGTTGGCGAAGAGGTATGAAGACATGCCGATCAGAACCAGCATCAGTGAGATTTGGGCCACCCAGCACGGCAGGAGGACCTTGAGCCGCCATCCGGACCGGTCAAACTTTGCCTGGTCGCGGCGGTTGGCCATCATGAGCCAACAACTAACCGTTCACGCGGATCGGTTGTTGATGATGTGCGGTCTAGCCTCGGGATTGTCGTCGGACAGGCTTAGCAATGGATACCGTGATCTGAGAGCAATACAATACTCCGCGATGCTGTAGGTAAGTAAGGGGTATATAGCGTTTACATTCACCGATATGACAAAAGGAAAAGGGCGGTGACGGCGGTGCCTTACAACGGGGGCGGTTTGCACTCATATAGGAGCTTAGCACTGCTAAAAAGACGGTATCCCCAGATTTGGGAAGCATGCAAATGGAACACAGCCCACATTTTTGGAATATCGGGCATACGCGAAGGGGCAACGATTCCACTTGCAGAACGAGATTGAGCAAAAGTCCAGGAAGCTATGACCAGTTGTACCACCCTGTACTTTGACTGTGTGCATGTTGCCACATTTGGTGATGAGGCCAAGCCACTTAGGCACTGCGAAAAAGGGCTGAGAATCCCCGCTAGTTTCCCATCAGCTCATCAGTGCTGGGAGATGAGAGGAGACTGGGCAGTATTGTGAGGAAACGACGCTCTGGGCATCTGGAGATCAAGGGTCCAGGGGCGGCTCCACCTTCACGATATCGGACATCGACGACACGCAAGCAGCCGCTGGGCCCAGAGAAAAGCCCGTAAAACACAACGAACGCATGTGCAACATTCACTGCGACTCGTCTCGACGAAAAGAAATCTTCTGCGGAGATCGAAGACACCCCTCTGAGGCAGTGAATGTACTCGGAGGGTGGAAGACTCACGTGCGGCTGAGTATTGCGCGTTGGTTCCGGCCGGATTTTCCTGCAATGGCTCCAGAGACTCGAGGTGAGGTACCCGCCGGGAGAGGGTGCCGGCGTAAGCCCTGGCCTGGGAGCATTGCATGAGAATTGGAAGACGTCTTCGCTAAGCGCGACTACGTCGCGTTGGTAGTCGAGATGAGGGCTCGTCTAGCCAATACCGGCTACCAGGCGGCGCCGCGATGCATGTTGGTCCTCGTTGGAGCAATAGTTTGCGTTAAAACTTCCGCGCGGTCAGCGGCGGAGCCAGGAAATCCTCCAGGATTTGCAGTGGGCGGTGACCAATTCTGGTGCAGGTGACAACGCACAGCTTTTGTCGGCCGTGTGCCTTTTCCGCTTCTGGACGGAGGAGATGTGGCTCTGCGCGCATCCAACCTGGATGAAATCTGACATCGTGTGTCGCTGATCAGCCGCGGTCTCCTCACTGGTGAGGCTCATTTCTCATTTGCCGGGGCGTCGGCTCCCCTGCCGAGTCACGGATGATGTTTCTATAAATAGATCATCAGCTCCTGATCATCGTTCCTCATGTCGTTGGGTCTTCCGCATCTCTCCACTGCCCCCGTGGTTGGGGCTCGAAGGCGGAAAGAGGAGATGAGATGAAGTCAAATTTGATTTTACGGTTGTCGAACGGGAAGTCTTAAGCATATCTCAGATGTCCTGCAATGTGACCCACACGGAAGCTTGTGGTACTCCGGCGTGAGCCTCTCGCTGGAACACCCGCCTTCCGGTGATGTGGAGCCCTGAACCAACGTCAGCTCCGGACCGTATCGCCACCGGGCATCGTTGACGACGACACAGACGAGCATGATCGGCCATCTTCCGGTGTTCTCGAATCATCCGTGGACGCGATGAACTATCGCAAACCTTGAAGATCGACGTCAATATCTTCACTGCTCAGTAGGTGCTGCTATACTTGATAATCCGGTCCACCAGCCGTATGCCCCATCAAGCACCCACAGGAACGCATGCAGAGTCTGTGCACTTCCCAGGAAGCAGAAGACGTCCAAATCTGGATCGAAGTGGCGCGAGACAATCTATTGATCCGAAGAGCATTGACTGTAGTTTGAATCTCTCGACGGGATTTCATCTGTCCCCACTCTCTTTTCCGAGCGTCAAGAGCATACTAAGTCTCGTGCTCCGCGGCAGAATACGCATGCTTTTCGGAAATTTCTGCCTGGATATCCGTAGTAGCTCCCTTCCCAAACGTTCGGACTATGCGCTCTCGGGTATCCCAGTGGACGGTATACAGTCGTCTTCAACCCTATTTCGGTAAACACAACATGATATGTGTTCCGAGCTGGGCAAGCTGGGTTTTCTTTTTCAAAATAGTAAAATAGGGGTATACTCCTCCCTGAACCTGCCGTTGCCACCCTAACCGACCCGTAGATCTGATTCGAATAGGGATCGGTGGAAAGTGGGAATAGGGGTCGGTAGTTGCGCACGGGCTATAGGTATCTACCGACGGAATCCCACTGGGTCGAAATCAGTGGGATCGTTTGCAATACTGATCTCGACAGCTGACACCCTAAACTACAGCTGACATAATAAACGAGAGCCTTGAGTGGATTAAATAGTATTGAGTTGAACTGTTTGGCGAGTTGACATTTACGCTCTATGCGTCCGAACGGCTACGTGGTTGTGTATTTTTCTACATATGTAGATGGGCAGAGGTTCCCCAGTGCTGTCAGGTATTCATTATTTAGCGAATTCTGGCACATCTTATTGTGGGCCACGATCAGTATCTTTTCACTCCTTCATCCCAGAAAATGGTGGTGATTTCAAGGGCCGGCGCTATTGCTCGAATCCAGCCCCGAGTTTCTCCTTCGAAGATATGGCCTAGATGTTCGTACGGTAGAACTTGAACCTGATTAAGTATTCGTCAGCAAGACCTAGCCGCTAAACCAGATCTCTCACGAGAGAACTTTCAAGAATCCTTGGAAATTCTGATAGTTAATCCAGGGATCAGGAAGTGATGCGATTTGTGAACTTACATTTACCATCTGCTCGCTTATATACATGCCGATAGCATTCAAGAAGATACGGATGCCTGCGTCATAATACCGCATGAGGTTGAGGTGAAAGGGATCGTAGCGAAACAGGAGTGTGATTTTCCACTTAGTTGGTCTACGGAAATTTGGCAGCATTGAGGTGACGACCAAGATTCACATTCTGCAATTCTAGAACATGACACGCCTCCGAGCTCCTTCGTTATCGAACTGTTATCACGGGCATATACGTAGTAAAATAGCGTAGAAAAAGTGTTTAACGAGTCCTTGGTCTGCCTTGACGGCCCAGTGGCATAGCCATAATTCACCCAGTCCTTGACCGGGTCGTTGAGGAGCGTGTTTGCCCACCATCACAGGGACGAAACCTCGCGAGGCCGGTTCGTTCACCCGATTGATATAGTTCGTAAAGTCTCTATTCATGCAACTTAGATTCCAGGAAAAGATTCCGATGTTGCTGTACTAGTTCGCGATTGCTGTACCACCATGGATGCCAAGAGAGGCCGGGCCTAAGTTGACGGTATAGGTCACGAATGACCCAGCCATCGCACAACCTCCGTCACGGCCCGAGCAGGCATCGATCTCGGAGTTGCTATTTGCAGTGTTGACGTCAGACTTATCGGCGATGAAATGTCTGTCTCCGGAGACAAAAGTATCACTGCTGTCGGATACCGGGGAAGGACGCATACTGAAAATGGTCGACTGGGGCCAGTTCGGCAGTTCCAATGCTGTCGGTAGCCGTGAACCAGCAACGTGTTTTCAAAAGGGCAGTAGTACCGCTCTTTGCTTATCAGGAATTATCTATCACTTACATACTGCCACTTGAACGGAAGAGGCATAAGGTGTTGGAAGCCGTGACCTCCAGAGCCTGTTATGAGAGACTCAAAACCAGTGGATACCTTATGATTGTTGCGGGGAGCACTCTTGAGCTCCGCGACTGTTAACTGCAACGGAGTGGAGTCTGATATGGGATGTTCAAAACCCCAAGAGTCGTGGATACTTTACGACTGGAGATAGGTCTGCAACATCCATGACAGTTCGTAGACGAAGCAAAAGACAATGAGACGTGAGCTGTTCTAAAACGTCGATGCTGCCTACACACGCGAGTTGACAACCGAGGTAATGATACGTAGCAGACATACATTAGCTGCAAAAGCCCGCTGAAGTGTAAACTCATGTCATAGCGGATGTGAGCAAAGCTCGGAGTGATACTGCAGCCCAGAGGAGTTACGCCTTCCCAGTCCGGACAGTAACTTGAAGTCACTTAGTCACACAAGTACACCATCCTCATTCAGCGGGTAACATCGCAGTTTTGGTGGAAGATTTGCATTGGAGACCGTTTGGCACCTCGACACTGACTCCACGGTACTACAGCTGTATGTCAACAGCTATTGACACGCCTTGAAAGGGCAATACAACGGAAACATCTTCGCAGAAGTGATTTCACCTTCTTGGATATACCGCCAATATACAATTTCCTCAATCCCGTCGCACTCCACTTTCACACCCTCAATAGTCTAGACCCAATACCCCGAACCGGCACTCTATATTACCGTGATGCGGTCGTGTCCAGCCATAAACCATCACATCCCTGATCTACCACCTCTTCACCCACCTCCTTCAATCACTGCTCCCCTCGCCGCTTGATGACCCTCTCCCACGCTCCACCTTCATCGGTCGACGCCATTTTACAGACCCTTCTCGACGGAGTCAAGGTAGACGTTCTTAGAGTTATAGGCAACAACATCGCCCTCTTTCGTTGTCATCGCAGCCGTCTGGACAGTGGGTCCCGAGCTGCTATCCTGAGCAGCTTGGCGCTTGAGGGCTATAAGAAATACTAGTCAGCAATGTCTCCTCACGAAACATCGTCCGATCCATCAGATTTTACTCACGGTTAGCCATGACGGCAGCGGCGAGAGTGACGAGGGTGAGAACAGAGAACTGCATCTTGACTGTTGTGAAGTATGTCGGCCGGCGACGGGCAGATATTACAAGTTGTATTGTTGGGTTGAAAGAAAGAAAAAGACAGAAATTGGTCTCGACAGAAATTCGGCACTGGGACGAAGAAAAAAAGACAAGAGTTTAAGAGTGATAGATCGAGGAGAAATAGTATTTGTACCCGTAAGGCGATGCCATGGGATGTCACCCTCATCCCAGACTCGGGATGAGCATCCCGCCAGTTTCGAATGCTCATCATCCATTTTGAGATCTTGCAAGGGCAGGGGAGGGGAGGGAGCGCAGGACTGGGCGAGGTTGGAGAGCCTCTGGATTGGTGGAGGCCGTGCGAGGCCCAGGTACGTATCCTCGCAAAACACCGCACTCACAAAACACGGCATATCAGGTTAGCGCACGCTATCTCGACACGCGACTGCGCTATATCGGGCGGTTTAAACGCTATCTAGGTATTGCGCATGATCTGCAGTCACTGCCTCAAGAGACTGTAAGCAACAAACACTGTCAGCACCATGTACGTCATGTGTAGGTCCTGCTGGACAACTAGCCGCCATTACTCTCCTCCTTGTGTGTCGTAAATAGTTACATGCTGCACCAGTAGCGAATTCGAGGCCGTGAACATTACTTTTTGATACCCCTTCTGACCGGACCTAAGCCACTCCACCACCCCCTCTTCCCCACACCAATCTCCATCAGTCCGCCACGGGACCATGGGGGTTCGATAAGTTTGTTCCGTAGGTGTGGCGAGATAATATGGTATTACCAGTTTGTTCAGCGCTGGGCCAGAACCTGGCCATATGAAACACCAGGTGTGACGGCTTGTACTTGATCAGCCATACGTGCCCAGGGCTGCAGGGTAGCAAACAAGGACACCCCACAAAGTTTGCGGGCCAGCACGCGAGGGAAAAGCTTGGGACCTTGGCTATTCAGTGGGCCGTCTGTGCTATGCGATCGTCCAACCTTAGACGTTCGCACTTAGAGATGATTGAGTTGAAGCCTCGTCTTCAGTACAGCGATCGGCAGGGATAGATGGACGTCGCAGGTTCTTGGCATAAAGAAGATCAGACAGCCTAACCACCCTCTCCCGCTCTTCCGTGTTTTGTGATGGTTGGTGTTACTTCAGAGAAGATTTGTTGGAGTAGTGATTTGTAAATTTCACCTGGTCTAACATTATCTTTGTGGGAGATGAGAACACTTAGTCATCAGCTTATCTGTAGTGGAGGAGGGATTCAATTTCACGCATTGATTAACCTCGAGTACATCGTGTTATAGAACATGGAAACGTGCATCTTCAAGCCTGGAGTAGTGAAGAAGAGATCAGAAATAGTTGACAATTTCAACGTACCCCAGTCCACAGCGGCAAATGCTGCCTTCAGTCTATCCAAAATGACAATTATGCCCAATATGGCATGGAAGAGGCCGTCGATCATCCGGATCTCGTCTCACCTCTTCCAGCTTCAACCTGCCATTCCATCTCATCAATAGTTGGTTATGAAAGGAGATGAACCAAGCGCCTCGATATTTCCCTTCGTCGATGACCAAAGTCCGGCTTAGCCAACTCTACAGCCCACGAGGCCTGGACCTAGGCATTCTTCAAGTCGAAAGCCGGCAGGGTGGCACGTCAACAAGAGAAAGCGACGTCGTGATTTACGAAACTCGCAATGCCAAGGTGACACTCTCCCGAGACCGCGTGGACAGACCAATCCAAGTCTCACTCAGGCATTGGGCCAGGGCAACTGGACGCCCGCCAAAACAGTCATCTTCCATTTAAAGCTCATCTATGTGTGATTTGAACCAACTTGATACATCGCAGATGCCGTGGCGAGTCAAGAGACGGATGTTGGCGATCCCGATGACCTTGTTACAGCAGAGCTACTAGCCTTGACTCGGTATGATTTGAGAAGTGAAGGTTCCGTCTCAAATAGTCGGCTTCTGCCCTGCACCTCCGCTGTGTGATTGCGATTGTTTTGGTACGACGCGTACTTGTCCGCCACGTCGATTGAGCAGTCGTCGCCACAACTCTGCGTTTGTTTACCGGACTATGGTCTAGGGGACATTTCGATGACAATCATTTTTTACTTCGCAGTAGTCACCGTCACCATGGCCCCTAGGCATTCTTTACCCTCCCCTAGGTATCGGATCTCGGACTAGGCACCAAATCTAAGTATCCGGTCCGAGCGGCTCAAGGTGCCTAGCGAGCGACTTTCGGTCATGCAATGGTGATGGCTGTGATTGAACGGGTCAATGAGGTAGGATACCGAGAGAGGGGACAACTCCTAAATTCACGGACTCAGGCTTGCCATGATTATATGGCACTGTACCTGGTCATGGGCTGGAGGCTCTACAATCGCGTCGCCACGGATATTCTGCAGTCCAGATCTGTGGTTAATACATCCAAGCTATTCGGTAGCGCGACTTCTCAGTGTTGCTGGGTATTCAACTGCCTAGATCGCACGCTACGGAGCGTTTCGCGAAATAAAAGTGTCTCGGTGGAAGGCTCCTGCGACACCCACACCACGCCACCAAACGCAATGCTTTTGAGATACGACGGATGAAGTCTTGAAAGGCTTCCCATGTGCTGCCGCCCGAAGACTTGAATTCGGATGTGAGAGCACACCGGGCTCTCGTAGCCTTTGCCATCAGGTGCTCGGGCTCACGGCTGTCACGCAGCGGTAGAGTCTGCCAATGCCCTTGTGTGCGTAAACCAAGAAATACCCGACAGAATCTCCACTTCACCCAACAACCAACACAGTAGGTAATCAAGTGTGGAGTCTCAAAACATGAACGGTTGGGGTTCATCCTCGAAACATCGAGCAGCAGAACGCAAAGTGTAGTGGGGGCTCTTGTGCGCAACTTTATTCCTACTTCATTCCCGACAGTGCGAGACTTCGGGACACGAACTTAACTAGTGGAGCATCAGCATGGAAGGCCCGCTCACCCTCCCACTGGTAGCCTATTATATGACCCTTATATCCATTAAGGTCCTAGCCGAAGCAGGCACTTCCCAAGTATCGACGACTATGAAAGGATGCACGAGGACGAGGTGACCAACTGTTACCCAACATTGTGTAAAGACGAGATGTGTGGCTGGGCAGCCATTGCGTTTACAGCTAGCGGTTAGCGAGCCCCTCTTATTACTTTATAATATGAATGTAGGCAGATATTTCGATAAGCATTTGGCTTGCAGGGTGCATCACTATCTTCTGAGCCTTCCAATTCAACTTGACAGTGGGATCTTAATGATGTATGTACTACCACGTCTTCCCCAATTTACCAATCTGGAGGAATTGAACCACATTCTCAACTCGAGCTCCTGGAAGCAGCAGAAAATGTAAACCTTGAAGCTGCCTTGAAGAGGCCCCTGGCCAATCTCAGACGAGTCTCAATCCAGTATGCATATCGTGCGGTTCGCGAGAATCAGCCTATAATCTAGCGAAAATCCACCCATCTCCTTCGTACTTTTGGGCACGTACTGCCAGGTAGGTTTCATTGGATTCAAGCTAATGAAATTACTACTTGAGCCAGCAACGGAATTTCATTCTCGCAGTGGAGTGAACGTGCAGAAGAATCTCGAAGGGTCTGATTCAAAGTCTTGCTCCTGAAACTGGCTGCAGGAAACTACCGTCTCAGTGCAAATAGAATGCTTGGGATCGGGTTTCTATTCCTGTTGAGGACCAGCTCATAACAGAAGTCTTGAAGCAACATGCTCTAAAATAGTACTCACGAGAACCAGGTGGAGCGTATCATGAACTAGAACGTAATAGATTCTTAACTACCTATGCTGATCCATTGAAGCCTAGATAGTAATAGAAAACGGCGCCACGTTGGGGTCCAACCCCTGCCACACAAACGGCATGCCTTGCGATAGACCATCCGAGTCGAATGTCCTCGCGCTGACCGTCTCGCTGAAAGCCTCCATAGTGCTCTGAAACGTCGCAGCTGCGGTGCTGGTCGCGTTATTCATCAGCGCCAACATATCGGCGTCGTCAAACATATGCAGCAGCGTCCGGTTCGTGTGGGCGAGCAATGGCCGGGCGAAGAAGCCACTGGCGTACATTTGCTCGCTGCACTTGTCGAAGGTGGGCAGGTAGCTGACCACAGAGGTGTTGCCCTTCGTCGTGGGAAGTGGCTTATAGAGAGCCGCGGGGTGGAAGGGCAGGGTCATGCTGACGGAGAGCAGCTCGTTCGTGTTGACGGCGTGGTGGGCGGTAGATGCAAGGTGGGCCTATGAATTGTTAGAACAGAGTCTGTAGGAAGTTGAAGAAGCCATAACCATGTACCATGTGAGTCAAAATGTCAACGAGGGCCTGCTTGGATGAGATGGTTGTGGGGAAATCGTAGACCCTGGCGTTGTAATTTGCTTCCGTCGCCCACGCTTGAATCTCGGGGTCGTCCAATACTGCGAAGTCCGAGCTGTAGTAAGAGTCTACGAATGATGCCATGAAGGCCTGGATGGCCTTGTAGATAACCAGGGCGTCCTCGTAGAACGGAAAGTTGACGAGCTCAGGACCGATAGTGGAGTTGATAAGCCCACGGTTCTGCAGGTCCGTCAGGAAGTAGTTCGACTGGAACGCTCCTTTGCCACCGTTGTAAAGGTCGGTGGTAAACTTCTGGGCGGCAGTGCCTGTGTACCCGAAGATCTTATCGACAGCCTTTCCTGAAGCGAACAGATCGTCACGAGCAATCGGCTGTACGGCAAAGACCTGGTACATCAGGCGATCAAGCACTGCATAGACGGGATGCTGGGAGCTGATCGAACGGATGGCTGCCATCCAGACGATCTGAACAACCTCGTGAGTCGCCGCCAGGTGGTTGAATTGGGCGAAGCTAATGATGATGTTAGCAGCAGAAAACTTCTACGAGCATCGGAAAGTGCTCGCCAATTTCTGTACCTAACTTACAAGATGTCATTTCCATTGAAAATCATCTTAGCCAACAACCAATCATTGGCCTGGTCCCGGGGGGTGTATATCAAGTTGTTTCCAACACCCGTCCGGATTGCAAGGGGAAGGAAGTCGCCTGACGTCTCATCGATGAAGAAATAGGCGTCACAGGCCGCGGCATACGCGGCAGTACGTTCGAGGCTGCCCTGAGCGGAGTGGTCGATATAGAAAAGCCTGCCAGCCTCAAACAGCTCGCCCAATGTCGAGCCCGAAATAGCTTGTGCTGTCGAGTCGTCGACCTCAAACGCGAGAGAATCTCTGGAAGGATTTAGTCTTCTGACGGCATATGGGCTGACAGATAGACGTTCCATGGAGAAGAGCAAGTCTTGGGTGTAATTAGACAAGATCCCGGGCGCAGGGCCCTTAGGAAGTGTGTTTTTCCAGTCGTTGTCGTACAGCAAGACATAGTCTGCTAAAGTCGCGAGTCCGTTGCCCTGTTTTGGGTGTATATTCATCAGCACTGGACTCCAAATAGAACGCGAACTTATGCATCGTCTGCAATAATCGGAAAACGTACCGCTCCTTCCGCATATGCCTTAGTGGCAAGTAGAATGTCTTCCTCTGTCAGCTTTCCTTCGGACTCGTACTCGGCCCCAAGAGACTCGAGATCTGCTGTTGCGGTAGCATTCCCAATGGAACCAGATGGGTAGTAGGGCCCGCCAGCAACGGCTGGTCCATAAAGAAAACCAGCCTGCGTGATCGCTCTGTTGAGTCTCATTAGCTTTCGGTAAAGATTTAAGGTGAAGAAAGCGTGGACTTGTAAACCCCAACTTCAAGAAAGTGGTGACGTACATGGCCTCTGTTCTTGGTCTGCGGTGGATGTCATCTTGTGGCAGACTGTACGTGGTGGTGTTCGATGGTCGGCCGACTGGCCTGGGGACAGGGTTTATCCTCTGCGGCCTGGAGTTTGCAATTACTGCCCCATTGGCTTCCTGGCAAATAAGGAAAATGAGCGTATTTAACGAGAATCGTGAAAAAAGCATCTTGAAAGACGGAATGCAAAGGGAATCAGTCGCCTGGAGCGTTGGACATACCACATGAAGTTATGTCTCGGGAGGTACAGAGGCTTGATATAAGACATTTCGACTTCACGCTGCATAGTTGCGGGTTACAGCGCAAGCTCTGTGCTGCGGCGCTGCTGCTGAGCTGGCAGGTCAGGCCAGCTGGGTGACCTCAATCCTTCTCAGCTTCCTCGAGAGCGCTTATTGCGGTACACGCTCAAGGGGGGCTTTTCACTGCATTTTTAGATCCACTATTCCGTATTCCAATTTTGGCCCACATGGCTCGTCAAATTCAGGACCCATTAAATCCTTCGCTTGGTGGTTGCCGGCTGCAGGTTGGGAAGCATGAGAAGCCAACTGCATTTCAGCAGACTGTAGAGTGTAATGCGGCGAACATTCTCTGCTGCAGATGATAGGGGAAACCGTGAAAAGAGTGGGTACCTGCATCAGGAATAGCACAGAACAACATCTGCGCCCCACAAGGTGCTCAAGGAGAACAGCCCCAGACTGACCCAGCGCCTAAGATCTATCTTACACCTGCATGCAGGAATCGAGCCCGATTGTTTTGCAGGACGGAAGCAAGTCGGAGTCAACAAATAACTGTTCTTTGCACAAGAAATAATCTAGACGAGAAATTTGAGGCAACTGTTATATACCTGAATTTTCAGTCGAAGTTCACAAGACATACCAAGAGACACCGCACAACAGTAATCCGTGAGGGTTGGAAGGCGTGTACGGACGTTCTGGCTCCCCACTCCAGCTGGATGTTCAGTCACCTAACCAAGCCTCGACGGCGAAAGTAACCTGATCCAAGGGGAAATTCCTATCCCCCAGCTTGTTGCAGTCAATAGTGGCTTCAGACAAGTCAAAGTATCCCTTCACCGGCCAGTCCCTTTATGAACAGTATATCTATTCAAGATGCACCGGTTTCAAATTCGTGTTATCATATAAATATACAATAGAACAATATATCTTGTCGAACTCTACGCAAGAGAACCGAGAAAAGATATCGTTCATAAAGATGCAGCTTCCACGTCTAGTCTCCAAACCGGTTATGCAACTCTCGAATCGCTAAGTTTATGAACTTACCGGTTCCTCCGCCAGTTCCGAACGGCTTGTGGGGACCCTCAGGAGCTCTCTAGGTTGCGTCTGAGTGGGTCGCTGACCTGCAATCAACCTACCTTCCTACCTGTTGGTATGCACGCGAGTTCAGCTTTGGGGGCGTTGCGCTGGGTGGCCTTACTGGAATATCACCAACGTGATGGGCACATTCGATGCAGGGCGCTTTGCTGGTCTGGGCTTTTCGGGGGTAAGGCCACAGCAACGCTTATCCAGAAATTGCAAGTCTCGTCGAATTATTCTTCGCCGGACGAGCCAGTATAAACAGGAGGAACTCGCTTCTATCGCACTGGGATGCTCCTGTAAGCTTTCGTCGAAGGCGTAGATCGGCAGTTCCAGTCCTACTCTACCGATTTTGACGGTCTCGTGCATGACCCCTTCGTGTAGAATACTCTCCATGGGACCGTTCAAATGGGGTTGACAGGAGGCCCTACCATGTCAAAGTACATCTGCAAGCCTATTGGCGACGAGGTCTCTCCAGTGGAAGATACGGGCTATGTATATGGTGCCTTGTGTACGGGCTCGGATCGAGCACATGAGGAATTTGGTCAGGGCGCATAATTCTGAGAGCATCTTCGGGTCTGATTCAGCTCTAGAGTGGATTATGAACCATTTCGATGGTAATACAGTGACTTTGACTAGATCTACGGTCGAGGATGTCTTCATAATGGACCTCCATCTTGCCATGGTGGGAGCCTTTGAGCTTGAATTTTTGTTTTTCTTCAGAACCTAATCGGTGGTAGATTGGGCTTGATCTTTCCTAGATAAGGAAGAGGTCTTCCACTATGAATCATATGTGCAGTGGCATTTACGTCGGGATACCCGCATAATGCCTGTTTCATAGGTTACACGAGCCACGAGTGGTTGCACTCCGTGGGAAGGTTGTCACAGAACGGCGACACCCTCGGCCTAGCGGTCATGATATCTTCTAACCCTTGGAATATGTACTGGATACCGGGCCAGAAGCCCCTGTTGCACAAATTACATTTACACGGAGCAACAGTTTAGTAATTATGAGCGGCGAACCGAATCTCGCTGGCGCCAATGTCGAACACGGATATGACGTTGTTCATGAATGTATCACCAAGGATGTATGGGCCAGTTGCACCATCCTGTGGCCCGGTCAAGCAATAACCTGTCGCTTCGTCCACATAGTCTTGCATCAGCATGTCCGCCTCGCTGATGTAGAAGACGGTGCCGTTGATCTGAACACCGAGGGTCGGTACAGTGGCGTTGCAAGGTGCGAATGCCGCGCCTTCGTCGTCAATGTAGATCGCCGGTGGGTCATACAGCGCAATAATATCTTCGTACAATTCTGTTGACAGATGACCTAATTAGCCGCGGAGCTCTGGAACTTTTGAATGTCGAATCGCGTGTCTGGAAGCAAGATACAACCTACCCGTTGGGAGATATAACAAAGTCGTGCCACTATCGACAATGATAGGGAATTGGGTCGTGTCAACAACAGCGTTCGAAAACAGATTGTTCCACGATCCAGTATCCACCTCGGTACGCTCCTCTGAGCCTTCGTAGATGTACGCATCTGCAATGATGGTGTAGAAGCTGTACTGTGTGGCCATGGCAGGCTCGTCGTAGATCTCAAGCTGTTTGGCTGATCAGTAATTTGCGGGTAGAGCCTGGGGAGGTGGTAAGAAAATCAGATAACCAACCATCAAGATGGGCGTAGCTGCGAAAGATCCAGTGTAGTTCACAGGCGGAAGGCCGCCCAAGGCCAGATATCCTTCGTCAGAGTTCCTGTCCAGAGCCAGGCTGAAGACAGGCTCTATCAGGCCCTCGGCGATCATGGTATTAATTATGGGATTGTATACGACCTGGGTGTCCTCCGTATCCGCGTCGGGGTCATCACCCTCATAAGCGCTGGTGAGCAGAGGATAGGCCAAGCCCATGAGACCACTGGTCACAGAATCACCGAACCAGTAGGAATAGTTGACCAGAGCCACCTGCTGCTGATCCACAGTGATTCCGGCAACAGTGACGTTTTCATAACCGAAGACACCGGTCAAGAACTCGCCATCACCGTACTCGATGTTGAAGTTTTCATTTGCGATGCTGCCCTCATCGAAAGTCCCATTGAAGACCGGCCCAAAATAGCAATCAGCTTCCTATATCTCAAGTCAGTAGACTGGAACTGACTTGCGCTCCAATCACGAAGGATTTCCATACCGTCTGAAGGTTGCCGTAGTAGTCAACGCATTCAAACCCAGCCTGCACCAGCCAAGTATCACTGGATCCAGTATCGATGATGACCTCAACCGGTACCCCGTTCCATTCGATCTCAGCGACATATTCATCGGACAACAGGTTGTCAACAGGCTCCGCTCCGTAGCTGTAATTCGATGTAGAGAGAGCACCGGATCTCAGCGAGCTCAGGTAAGCGGCTGACTTGGCTGCCTTCTTCGTCTTTTTGATACTCAGGACATTTGAGCTGACGACATTGCGGCTGCTGGCCTGCTTAGCCACCGGGACGTGCGTCCGGACACTCAACTGACGAGCCGCGAGGGCAGGGTAGGCTAGAGCTGCTAGGGCAAGTATGGCACTTGAAAAACGAGCCATCGTGGAATCGTCTAGGTGGGCACCACTGGCTAGAAACAGCAGAGACACACCTAGAAGGCAGATGTCGACGACTGATGGGGGGCATCGCCACCCTTATGAACATCAGCACAACACCACGATAAGCATTAAGCACCATTGAGCGAGCGAGTCGTGTAATTTCTCCATATCGTGCCGTATCCGGGCAAGTTGTCAGGAACACGCCCAACCTTTGCGGTGACACCTTGGATCTAGCGGCAGTTGGACCCGAGTGTGGAAACAAGCTCCGCCAAGCTTTCCTGGCCCTGCAGGGTCAGCGCTGGAGTCCACCATTCAGAGGGTGGCTGGCCTTCCTACCCAGGAAAGTCATGGCACCACTGGACTGCGACGATAACGCTAAGCCTGCGCCGCCGGTGGGGGTGAACTGCCCTTTTTCAACCGACAGCCGTATTTGTATGCCCGATTTAAGTTCCACATGCCTGGCTGCCTGGCTGCCAGGATGAACACATCAAATTTAAAATTTAGCGTGGAGAATAGGTCGGTGCTGTCGCCGTGGGACTGGTGGTTGACGGTGATGGCCCATCAATACTACATGGAGCAGTTCACTCCCGCGGAGGGCGCAGATGGATCCACCTCAGCCGCCCGGACGATGTGACAATATCTCGGAGTGCGGCAAAGGTCATGGGTCAAGATAAGAAGACTGGCTGCCTGCATACCTAGGTATGCAGCGGTTTCAGAAATCGAGTACGGTTATTGGCACACTCTTCCGGGGACTCCCTGTCGATTTTGTGTGGCAACTCTCACAAGCGAGCTCGCTGCAGGCGCCCTTTGTCGTCGCAGTTGCTTCATAAACTCCGCGAGAAACGAAGGGAACAGAGCCGCAGATTAGAAGTAGTAGTTATGGCGAGAGCCAGGGCTAGAGTTAGATTTCTATGTAATATATCAGGAGAATATTCGACAGCGATGGTGTTGAAGTTATGTGGAGGAAATGGTTGACATGGAGTCCCCGACAGGGGGTGCCAATAAACTGTACTCCAGAATCTATAGCCGAGGCGAAAGCGACCATGACGTGCTATATGCAGCAATATTTCATTTTATATGCACATTCGCAATTACACTAGTATGGGCAGAGTGAAGTGAAGAGTGAGAAGTGAGTACAAATTCTGGATTTAAACATCCAAGGACAAGGAAAATCTGCATTGATACCTGAAAATGGATCTACCTATTCTATATAACAGTTGCCGATTTACGTTTCAAAAAGAAAAGGCATTGAAGTTGAGGAGAAGAATGTAGTGCATGAACAGGTCTTAAGACGGTAAGCGGAATGTTGCGGCATTTCAACTGAGACGCATGACCCATCGGCTTTTCATAGTATTTTCATGCAACAGGTGGATTCTTGGTGCCATCCTGTGAATGGAATTGACAAAGGTATCACAAGGGCATTGAGACCACCAGATGTGTAAGACAATGGTCTTGCCATAGCAAGCTCTCTCAGCCTAAGATCATGAAGAGCCGTCAAAATGGAATCAAAACAAGGCTCTTTGTGGTATTTGATCACCAGAAAAATTCCAACAATACAGCATCGGCTCTCGTTGCCAAAGCGGCACCTGGGCAACGATTACCTGAGGCCTTCGCGAACACAGATTTTCACAGGTTGCCAGGCTCACTAAATTAACAGTAGAGATGTGAGAATGCAAGCAAGCTTATTAGTTGTCGAGGTATAGTCCTTCCGAGAATCTATGTTAAGACGTAGAGTGGATCCATTCCCAGAAGACCCTATATTGATGGTATCGTGATCTGTTGGTTGGGAGCTTGACTAGTGGTATACGGCTCTGTCAAATCTCGTATCCACTGCAATTAGCTTGAATGAGCGGTCAAACTGCCAATTCTTTTATGGGTTCTATCACAATCGCACTGCCGGCAGTTCGGTGCTGGATTTTTCCAGATCACCATTATATAGTTTTTACAGAAATCCGGACGGCTTTCCAACAGGCAGCACATCCATGGCAAGGCTTTCTTTACTGCCCATCACCGTTGATTTCATAGGCGTACAGAGCCTCAGAGATACCCAAATTCTCTTGCGAGATCTTCAAGTTGTGTGGGGCCATCGACTCTACCGTACGGATACCTCTCAAGGTTCAAGAGGAAAGCTGGATCGGTAAAGCAGGCGGCGCGCGGACGTTCCAGGGCGAACATCGTTGGTGCGAATAAGGATGATGACAGTTAGGGAGAGCGGAATTTTGAGCCGTTTAGATACATTCATCAGCTATGTCGATGATGACTGGATTGACGGCACCACAAGCCAGTTTCGAGTCGGAGTGGCTGGCTTGTGAAGCTCTTGTTAAGGTTGATGTCATCCCACCCACTCCGGTCTAAGGTTTGGCTGTTGTTTTGTTCTCTCGCTGTTAACGGAGCTGTGTAGTCGTGGGTTGTGGGGTTTGAAGCATCCTCTATTGTATGAAGGGAACCGTCAGAGCCGAAAACCGAAAACTCGTGGTTCGATGTTCGAAGACCGAATTTCATTAAGCATGGAAGTGACGTTGAGATGCTTAGTAAGTACATGGCCCGTGCAGTGCGGTACCGTCAAATTTATTAGAGTGCTTCCGGCCTTGACCCCTGCGCGTTTCCTTTTGCGTCCCCCTTCCCCAACGCCACTTCTTACTTTCTTTTCTGACTTCGTCCAACTCGCGAAGACCATCAAACCTACCCTACGGCCTACGCGGCTTCTCATCCACCTTTCAGTCTTTACTTGCGCAACCTTCTAGGCATCCTCGTCTGTCTCATACCAGCTTCTCCAACCCCAAGTCTCCAGCTAGAGCCTTTTCATTTTCCTCCGATACCACTTAGTCGTCGAGCCCCACACCAAGTGCCGAGGCCCACCATGTCCCACGACTACAGCGACGAAGACGACTTCGACGGCTTCTCCGACCAAGACGGTTCTAGAGCTTCCCACAGCGACAGTGACAGCGACGATGAATGCAAGAATCGGAATGGTTTTTTTGACGAGGAAGCATCTGAAGCAGACTCGGACCTGAGATCTGAGACGGACTTCGAACCCTACGAGGCGCTCATCCCTGATTCCTTCCCCAAGTTCATGGAGCTCCCCGTGGAGCTGCGAGAGATGGTCTGGAAGGAGCTATGCCCCGATCTGTCACTAAACCCACGCGTATATGAACTTTTGTTCCCACTCGATAGCAGGTCGCTCCGACTCGCCGCACATGTGGAGGACCAAACGGCCCCGCTGAGGACCGTCCTCGCCGTCCACCGCGAGAGTCGTAGTCTCGGCCTCAAATTTGCACCCCACCTCATTCAGCTCCCACACGGTCAAGGTGTAGTGCCTTGTCACATGGAAAGGGATGTTTTCTTCGCCAATTGGCCTGGTGATGGCGAAGTCTACTCGGAGCCTGGAGACCTTGAGCTTCTGGCCCAAGCTGCCCCAGGCATGCAAAACATGGCCCTCAAAGCAGGCGTACGTTTCTTTGATATCGGAGCCGATCTGGACCGCCTGTCCTCGCTGAAGAATGTCTACGTCTATGGTGGAGCCGGTGACGTGTCTACGAGAGGGCTGACTTGGTGTCTCTCCGACAAGAATCACCAATATCACGTCCATTATCAGGAGGACACGGAATTCGGCGTCGGCGCGGATGTGGACATGGTTTTTCTTTGGCCAGACCCTGACAAATATGGAGAGGCCGGTGAGCGAAGTTTCTCCTCGCGCAAGTTCGGTGCCCTCCAATTGGACGAGGAAGGATGGACGCTGGATGCAGAGGGTGAGAGAAGCAACCATGACTATGACGAGTACCTCGTGGACTGGGCATGGGAAATTCAACGATTGCGCGAGTGTCTAGACCCGTTGCATGAGATGAACCAATCGTCGACAGACCAGAGCGATTCAGGAAGCAGCGAGCCCGACGACACGGAAGAGAAGCAAGATGAGCAAGAGCAAGAGGAGGAGCACAGCCTACCGCGACCCCAGAGAATTGCTGTCTGGCCCATGACCCGATTCATGTTCGCCAGTGAAATGGATCGCCTAAACGAGATGAAGGCATGGAATAGGTCTTGGGATGAATGGCAGTCAGACAACGATGTCGACTCTCCCGACGAGTACGAGAGCAGCGGTATAGATGATACTTCTCTTGCCGATTTCATTACAACCGGCAATACCAGCGATTCAGAGATCGGCGATGACCAAGACTCATCACAGTCAGAGAACGACGATGACTCCCGCAATCGTGCCGCTCGACACCAGCGCCGCGTTGTCGACTCCGATTCCGACTCCGACCCTCACTCCGAAGACGAAAGCTCCACCGAAACAGGCGGGTCATCACGGGCCCGTCCCAGCAACCGGCGTGATCGCATCGTCCTAGATGACCTAGGAGACTCGAGTGAAGAGGACGAGCAAGACCATGCTGTGCACCAATATGCTGGAGGCCCGAGCAGGCGAGTCCGCCCCCTCCTCAGCGATTCAGAAGACGACGATGACGACGATGTTCCCCAGCCGCCCCGCCCCGCGGCACGACGTTCGCGTGCTGCTGCTGTGCCGATCGACTCCGATGACGAAGACGAAGGTGTCAGTAATCAGCAGGAGGGCGGAGCTAAGGTTGAAGACGAGGAGGACTCTCCATCTGCGGAGGGGGAAAGCTCGGACGAGGAACCACCGCCACCAAAACGCATGTCCCTCGCCAAGAGACTGCGCATGGAGGCCCAGCAGGCTCGTGCAGCTCTCGCCGCTGAGGACTCTGACGACGACGATGGGGATGGCGATGGGTATGGTGAGGCGTCGGATGACGAGGAGGATGCGTCTGATGGAGACGGGATGGTCATGGGCATGGCAGAGGAGGGCGAGGAGGATGAGGATGAAAACGAGGAGGTCTGGTGAATGTGACTGATAGATTCTATCAGCATCCAGGCGGCCAACTGGAATGTTGGCTTGACACCTTGCGACGCCCGAGAGTTTGCGATAGACTCTCGCAGGATACATGAGCAACACTGCCTCGACGCATTTGACCGTAGTAGCACGCAGGCTTCATGCCAGCTGCACGCATAAATTCGATGAATTGAATTGATACCGCTGGACTGGTGTGTTTGGACTGATACCATCATTCCCATGTGCTTCCTTTTCCAACACGATTCCGTTGTCCAAATCGACAAACCTAACTCTCTCCTGTGGCCCCCCCCCCCCAGCGCTAACGTGCAACCACGTTTCCGCTGTGTACACCACATCTCCACTGTTTTTCAACTCCTGTCTTTAGGTCTCGAGCCCACTGGCGGAGGTGCGACCGGCCCCTGCGGGCCCGAAACCTCGGTCTCCCTCTTGACACCCTCCTTTCCGTTCTCGTGGCGGAGGCCGCAGCAGTCGGTGCAGTTCGAGCAGTTCTTGCAGTCCTGGTGGAAAAGTCGTCGTCAGCAACTCGTCGTCATCCTCATGCCATTCCCGCAGAGCTCGCGACAACACCCCTTCTCGGCGACGACATGGACGTTGTAGCAGAGGGCTCGAGCAGACAGCAAAGACTCACTTTACACCTCTTCATGTTGACGGTGTTATCCTGATCCTTGCAGAAGACCAGCACTCCGCAGTTTTCGCAATCCTGGTGGCGCAGCCGTCCGTCAGCCTGGTTGTATCATGGGTGTAGGTAGGGTAGGGAGAGGTCCACGCGGCGGAGGGAGCTGCTAAGTCTGTGGTGTGGCGGAGGAGAGGAGAGGGGGGGGGTTCCACCTCTGAGTCCACGCATTCTCTGCAATTGAAACAGTCCTGCATCGATGGCATCTTGTCAGATTTGATCCGAGTCCAGATCTCAGTTCTTTATTAATCGAGAACGAAGATGGGGAGGGAGGAAGCGGGCGGGAGTTGGCGAGCTCACCGAACAGTTGTTCATGAAGCTGCACTTGATGAGCACGCTGCTATCGACACCTTTGAGAAAAGAAAAGAAAAAGATGATTAGCATGAAAACATTTAGGAGAGAGTTTCTGTGAGCCAAATCTTACAGCCTTCGCAGTTCTCGCAGTCATAACAATTCTTCATGTTTTTGCAATTTCTGTTCCCGATGCTGTTCACGCCTAGAAGTAATGTCAGCCTGACAAGGTCCTCAAGAGCCAGAATCGTATCCAGCGATCTGGCATCTTACAGTCGATGCAGTTCTTGTTCTCGTAGCATTGCTTCATTCTTTTGCAATTAATATTCGCGCTGCTGTCGACGCCTGGAAGCAATATCAGCATGACAAGATCTTCGAGAGCCAGTATCATAAACGGCGCGTGTCTTACAGTCGCTGCAGTTCACATTGTCAAAACAGTTCGTCATGTTTCTGCAATTGATGTTCCTGTTCTCGTCCGCACCGTCCGCATCAGCCGTCTGGGGCTCAGCCTCGTTCTTCGCGGGCTTCCAGGAGGTGCTTCCTTGCAGCTTGGAGGAGAGCTTCTTGGGGGAGTTGCAGCCAGCCTTGCTGCTTCTGGCAACGGGCTGATCTTTTACTGAGTCCTCGTCGAAGTCTTGGAATTGCTTCTTGTACAGGCCGGGCGCGGGCGTGCCAGCCCTGGCAGCAGCGGGCGGCCGCATGATGGATGGATCGTCCTCCGGTTCCGATTCAGCGTCCAAATCAGTCTCACTTGTGTCAATGACACGGTCGGGGGAGGTTGGAGGCGGCGTGTTGGATGGGTCCTTGCCCTTCTCCGGATCAGATTCAGTCTTGCCGTCCCCACTGATGAACAGGAGCATCTGGCGCCATTGCTCTGCGTCCTCGCTGTCATCGAGCTTTTCGATTTGCTGCTTAAGCTTGTGCAGGTCGAGTGGGAGCGTGTCGGCGCCGGCGGCGCCTTCTGGTGGTCTCTTCACTGGTTCATCATCCGATCTGGATCCAGGTTCCCTGCTGGCACCGTGGGCGTCTTTTGGTAGCTCGAGAGAATCTTCCAATTGCGTCTTGCACAGGTCGGGACCAGCGGCGCTAGCCCGGTCGGTGTCTTTTGGTGGCATAGCGGGTTGTTTTTTGGGTAGTTCGGACTGTGTTCTGGAATGATCGGTACCTTTTCTGAGCGTCAGAGTGGTTGGTTATATTGAACTCTGTTTTCATTGTGTAGTGGATGACGGAGGAAAGGAGACAGCTTCAACGACCTGCTGAGGCGGCGTTAGCCTTGTAAACATATTGCTGTGTGTCGCAAGTCATGGGAGTGGGACTTTCTCTTTATTACGGAACGATATATTCTTCTTGGTTCGTCCATCAGGAAGGCTCGATACGGGTCTCTAATTTCATGCACGATAAAGATATGTCGTGAGCGTCAAGGCCGTCACCCCTTCCTCAGTTGGACTACAAGAAGATGCAACACTATGATTCAAAAACACAAAGCCAAAGTTGCCTCGAGTTTCCACGGATCTTTCCAAAATCTCGTACAATGCCGTGGAGGAAGTGAATGCCTTTGTCTCTTTGTCGCAAGCCATGTCTCGAGAGCCTGAAGGACTGCGGTCACAAGAGGTTCATGGCAGATATAAATCCACCTGATGGAGTCTTTTTTCCCGCTTTCGGAAACTGAATAAACATTGCGAGTTTCCTGCCTCGGCCGTGACTGCGATCCGTGGCGATCAAGCATCACAGAAAGGACATCATTATCATTCCTCACGTCAACCGCATATCGCACCGCCGAAGGTAATAAAGGAGGACATCACCACTAAAAGTCTAAAATGGACCCAACGACCCCCGAGAAAATGAATTTCCCCACCATCAGTCAGACATCCCAAGATGCAAAGAACCTCCCAGTCGAGCCCAGCAAACAGCATCAACCACCTTCCGCATCCAAGCCCAAGACGTCGACAGCCAACAAGAAGAGAAGAGCAAAGGTACCTCCGCTGCCTGCCATCGTCCAAGTCCGCGGCTACGAGATTATGATCCCCAATACCAAGTCCTGCTGGCGCGTCAACGTCATCCACAGCTGCAGCCACGCTGTCGTGGAGCTCTCCGAGGTTCGGTACCCTGGCTGCGACAGACCGCTGGTGGTCGAGATCAACCGGCACATGCGGCCGTGTACGGAGAAGTGCAAGGTGGAGTGGATGGATCACACAGCCCACGACCTGTGCGACATGTGTCGGCAGGCCAAGCAGGCCAAGTAGGAGGGCGGCGGGCGGGCTGCGAGGCTTGGGGGTGTGGGCGTTGACGGACCGGGCGACGTGGGGCGACGTGGGGCATGAGTTGCCTCATTCTTGATGGAGGATTCCTTTAGTAGTTTTAGGGCTAGTTGCCTACGTTATTGGTCTCCATGCTGGCATCTTGGAACGCTATCAGGCATCACACAGAAGAAGGAGCAAAGGAATCCTCGAGTCTCACCAGGCAACTTTTGGACCATAAAGCAAAGCAACAAAGATCATGAAAGAGTTTCGTTTCGCCTTGAAGCTGCAAGGTTTCTGTGTCACAAGAGACAGAAGCAGAAGCTGCTCCATCCATCTCCAGCCCTGCAGGGCATGCTCTCAGAAATCCTGAAAGAGTCACTTCTACCTTTCGTGAAATCTTTTCCTTTCCTTCATCTGCCATCTGACATCGGCCATCAGACCTGATTTTCAACTCAGAATCTCAGCAGCCACCATCTATCTCCCTCTCCTGTGTCACTCGAAACCGCCCTTTCACTTCGAGACAAATCGCGACCAACAACAACAACAACAACAACAAGACGTCACCATGGGCCACTGGGGATACCGTGAGACCTTGTTCCCAACCATCGTCCCGTCTCCGCCGGCCTCCTGCTAACCAATCCTCCGTAGGTCTCTTCGAAGGCGACCTCGATCTCGACATCCTGAGCTACATCGACCACGACTTCTTCGAGGGCGACCCAGACATCAAGAAAAACGACGGCGACGACAGCGACGACAGCAAGGACCTCCTCCACACCGACGCCGCCGAGCTCCGCACCCGAGCCGACGCCGGCCTCTGCGACAAGCTCTTCGCCAGGTACCGCGCTGCGAAGGGCGAGCATCCCGACGGTCCGTACAAGACCATCCTGCTCGGCGCGCTGATGATGCGCATCGGCGCGCAGATCAGGGACGACGACCTCCAGCACCTGCGCGAGCTGGTGCCCCGGATCCACTCCAACGAGGGCTACGTCTGGCCGATTGTGGACCAGGGCTTTCGCGGCCCGGGCAAGGCGCAGTCCGTCGCTGCGCTGGAGAACTACAGGGCGGGCGTGGCGAGGGACTTTCAGGGGGCCAGGTACGTTGGGATCGAGAGGTCGGTGTGCTTTGACGACTGGAATTCGTTGCTGACGGGTCTACCTACAGCTGCTTCAAGTGCGGCAAGATCAAGGAGGACACGGGTAAGGCTCCTATGGGATGCGGCCGATGCAAGATTGCGTGGTACTGCGACATGGTAGGCTTCCATCTGCACCAGGTGCAATAATATCTGTAGTTTGTGCTGACACAATACTCGTTCCACAGGATTGCCAGAAGGTTCACTGGTCCGCCCACAAGTCCAGCTGCATCCCGCCTGGCAGTCGTTACATGCTCAACGTCTAAAGTTGACCTCTGAACGTGCGGCAGTACCATTTTAGAGCAAAGAACTTGCAAACCTTCCATATTGCGGACGACCTGGCGGAGAAATAGACAGGACAGAGAAGAGCGGCTTTCAGGATGGTTGCTAGTACATGACGCAGCCTCACCTATCGCGGCAGACCTCTCTGATGTGTGAGTGGATGGCTTTTTGGGGAAAGTTTGCATCTAGCTGAGATGCGTAGCAACGAAAGCGAACTCGATCCGGTACCCTTGGATTGAGACTCGTGAGCGTCGTCTATGGGAAGGGCCTGCCTCCCAAATTAACACGCGGACAAACATGCCATGTCTTTCAGCTGCGGTACAAGACTCCTCCCTCCTCCGGTCCTCGTTCCTCTGCATAACTGTCAGATACGACCATTGGAAAAGGGATGAGAATATCAGGTGGGTTTTACGTATAGCCTTTCGCTTCGCGGAGATTTCTGCTTCACGGAGATTTCTGGGTGGCTCGCGTCCGTCACCGGTGCTTCCAACCCCGTCCGGCCGGAAGACAGATTCGACCACAGCTGATCCTGCATCCCTCTGAAGAAGGAGATCTTACCAGCTGAATCCAGGTACGTCGACGGTCAAGTGATCGAGTCTGCATGCATCACAGGACGTTTTGGGCTGCATACCTAGGTACGTTAGGTTGCACTCGCCGGTGCTGCTACATGACGCGACAATGTATACCGAACTCAACAGCGGCACTTGTCCGGGACTTACCTGCCTATACCTACCTAGCCTAAAATTAGGTGGCATGGAAACGTGTTGCGCACGACCCACACCCGCGATTCAAAAACACGCCGTGCGCAATCCACTCAACATTCGACTCTCTCTCCTGGACAATCCCATTCAATGCCCATAGATAGAACTCTCGCCATCGTCTAAGTTTGGTCGCACAACAAGCGCAAAGAGCTCAAGAAACTTGGCAATCAAGTCCTGAATCCCCTGCAATTTATTGTATTTTGCATCCAATTCTGAAGTAGAAGATTACAGAACAAGTTCTAATCCTGCCGAGATACGATTACGAGAACGTTGAATCGATAGAAAGGGACTGCCGCCTTTTAAGAATTTAAATCCTTAAAGCTTTAAAGTTCTTATAGATAGCTTATAGAGGATATAGTTTTCTATCTTGGTAATAATTAGATATAAACTTAATTAAGTATATTTATAAATGTTTTAAAAGAGTACGACTGATTAGTTCTGCTAAAGCCTTTACGAATTGGAAAAAAAGTTACACCTTAAATAAAAGATTAATAAGTTGTGGAAGAACCTAGCTTATAGTAAAATTAGTAGCTTAATACGTCTAGTACTGCGTTATAGTAAAACATTAAGAAAAATAAGAAACTAGTCTTTACGATATCATATCTGTTTACAGGGCTTTCAACAGATGTAATAGCATTAATAGAGAAATATACTGTTGAGCTATGTTGGATCGAAAACTGCCACCTTACTTTGTACTACTTATGCTGGCTGAGGTGGCCGAGCCACCCCCTGATTCTAAACAACACGAACCACAACACTGAACTGTAGGCGAGCTTACCTAAGTCATGCAATCGGCAGCACGGAGAGGTTGATGAAATTAAGGTGTGCTGCCCATCGTAGCCGAGTCATGGGTCATCAGGGGCAAATGTGTTGTCGGTGACTTCAGTCGGTTCACCGCTGTGACTTGACGAGTGCTGCTGAATACTCTGTAGAATGGATGGATGGCGGTTGCTGTGAAGTGAAGCTAGGCGGGAGACTTCCGAGGCAACCGAGAAAGGAAGTTAAAGTGGCTCTCGGAGGAGATTCCCCACGGCTCGTGGGACGCTTACCTACCTAGGTATCTGTGTGCTACGGTAGTCACGCGGTTGAGAAGACATGGAGTTGCGGCCGAGAAACGCCAAGGTACGGAGAAGCCGAGCATAGTAGTATTTCCCATCAATCAGAGACCTCCTTCAGAATCATTAGCTAAGACGGACGCAGATGTTTAATTGACGGAGCAAGCTTGGGACGGCAAATTAGAGTCCACTTACCTAGCCCTATAGCGGAAACGTAGTGGTATCCATGAATACCTAGCCTCATCTGGAACGACACGACTTTTGCGAGGACGACCTCGGAGGTAGGAATCAGTAAGTATATAGACAGTCCACATGATGGCGCCCCGGTTCTCTGTTTGCAGACGAAGAAGCTATCCGTTCACCACCCTTGCCTTGCCCCCTTCACCAATACGCACACTCTGCCTCTAGCCGCCTTCCATCATGAAGTTCCTCCACCTCCTGCTGGCCGCTACCGCCGCCGTGGCCGCTCCAAGCGCCACTCTTGAGCAGCGTGCCTCTCCCGTCGACTCGGCCCTGGAGAAGCGCGCCACAACGTTCTGTGGCTCCTGGGGCTCCGAGACGGCCGGCAAGTACGTCTTCTACCACAACAACTGGGGCTCATATGCCGCCACGTCCGGATCGCAGTGCACGACCTTCAAGGACCTCAGCGGCAGCACCGCGAGCTGGTCGACCTCGTGGACGTGGGCGGGCGGCTCCGGCTCCGTCAAATCGTACTCGAACGTGGCGCTCGAGTCTGTGAACAAGCAGATCTCGGCAGTGTCGACGATCCAGTCCACTTGGAAGTGGAGGTGAGTAGATAGATTTCCTTGCAATCGAAAAGGGGCCCCAAAAAGCCACCCCCCCCCCCAGCTTAGGGATAATATTATGCTGAGACTGTTATGCGTAGCTACACTGGCTCCAGTATCGTCGCCGACGTAGCGTACGATCTCTGGCTCGCGCCCACATCTGGCGGCACGAACAAGTACGAGATCATGGTCTGGCTGGCCGCCTACGGTGGAGCTCTCCCCATCTCCAGCACGGGCTCCGCCATTGCGACCGTCAGCATTGCCGGTCACTCGTGGAAGGTTTACTCGGGCCCCAACGGCGATACCACTGTCTTCTCCTTTGTGGCCACCTCGACGATTACGAGCTTCTCGGGCGACCTGAACCTGTTCTTCAAGTATCTCGTCAGCAGCCAGGGCGTGTCCAACTCCATGTATATTACCTCGCTGCAGGCGGGTACGGAGCCGTTCACGGGATCCAGTGCGGTTTTCACGACCTCGGCCTATACGATCACAGTCGCATAATCTCGAGTGTTGGGAGCAATGTGTGGGATTTGAACGTTAGAGTGTTTAAAGCACAAGACGACTTCTTTTATATATTTAACGCTATTTTGTATTGGAGATCAACAATATTTGATCACATCAGCGGCCTTTTCAGTGTTTCAATGTTAGCATGTGCAAGTATAAAAGCCAATTGCAGGTGAAATATGCGCAAAGGAATACGAACTTCCTCGTTGATGGCATGTGGATGATCTTGAAGGCTGGAATCAGGGCCAGGCACAGCAATAACAATATCGGATCCGAGCCCATGGAGCACTGTCAGTCACCAATACCCAGCTGGAGCAATTTCTGGGTCTTAATTGCCCCACCAGAAATAATAGCCTCTTACATACAGATGTACCCCCATGCAGATCGTCTCAACTAGGCCCTACCTAGGTAGGGCCCATCATATGTTGTATATCCTATAAGAGTACCTTGAGTAGCAAATAAGGTTCTATGTACCTCAACTAGCAACTGAAACATTATACTACAGGAGTACCTCAGTTGGCAACTGATTCAATAGATCTATGGTCCCTATATGATTTGGGGGACATGGACCCCGTCCGCTAGACCTATACTACGCAGTGCTAGCGCTACTAGCAGTATCTGCTATAGATTTCCATGTATACGCAAGTTCCAGTATGCGGAAGTATTTGGATGTGTTTGTGAAAGAAAAACCATCTTCCCAAACGGGTCCCAGCAGTTCAAGTCCCATGAGTCGTCTGGTGTCCCAGAAAACCATTCCAAACCTTTGAGAAGCAGGTGAAAACGATATGCAGGTGTCAAACACGGGTGAGAACCGGTGCATACTCCACATTCTGAACAGAAAAGATTCAGCCGGAGACTCCTGGAGTAACGAGACCTCAAGCCTATCATGCTGGAAGGCAAAGTCTTCTCCACACCCGGGGAACCACCCCGTGCCCTCATTGTCCCAGTCAAAGTCCCGCTCGGGTCCTTGCTTTGGACATGGCAGATGGAGAGGCTCATTCTTCTTGTTCTGCTTCAGATTCACCAGGTCCTCGGCCCTACAATCCGGCAGCCTCCAGCCCATATCCTCACATAGGTACTCCACTACTGTAGTAACCGCGCGATCACTCGCAACCATGGGATTAGGTCGCGGTCCAAAGTCCTTAAACTTGGTCACCTCCAGCTTCCTAAGCCGCTCGCCATCACCATCACCTGCGTCCTCCTGCGCAGCGAACAGGATACGACTGTCAAAATGGACCGACAGAGGTCCAAGTACAGCTGCACCGTCCAGAAGGCCCGCTGCGCCCGCTGCATCTCCAGCCATAACGGCGGCCCGGAGCTATACGGTATATACGAGTACCCTGGCCGGCCGAAGTACTCGGGCTAAGGCCCTATAAGCTAGTATGGTTTAGGCATAGTCCTGTCGATGGGGTGTGACGGGCGTAGTGCTAGGCGGCGGCGCATTTGCTCGGCGAGGCGGAGGGAGGTGAGCCGGGTGATGTTCGTTGCTATGGCTAGAATGCCGCGGAGAAGAAAGGGCGGTATGCGCGATAGGATAGAGTTGCAGGCCGCAGGATTCGGGCTGTCCTTGAAGTGCTGGCTAATAAAGATACCAAGAAGCGTGGGCGTCTGAGGCGACTTGGTTTTGAGATATATTGTCTGAACGTGGACGACTAGCCGGATGATCTCGCGGAGCTGATATGGAGGTGTGCCTTACCCCGCCGTATTAATTACGGACTCGAGAATATCAGAGCTAAACTTATTGAATATAAGAGCGAAATGGGAAGACGCTTTGTCGAGAGGGTACAGGGAAGGCAGTCCAGGCATATATAATGCAATCTTGAGCAGTATCTCGACCGGGAGTCGATTGAAGGAGGCTGGGACAGCATCTGCGGCCATAGTATAGGGATTTGGAGCTCTCAAGTCAGTAGAATACTGAAGCGTTAAAGGAACAAGGACACCGACTAAGTTTATAGGAACAGGAGACCGATGGTCGTTGTGGTGGTGCTCCCACCTGCGAATCTTGCCAAATGTCAGGTTTTTGTTTTCAAGCGCATAGAAAAAGAAGACAATCGTCCTCATACCTGCTGCAACGATTAAAATAGCTTCGGCTCACACCGCAGTGCGAAACGTGCCGAGAAAGAAAGTTTTGACCTTTGCAGGGCTTCATTTACGGTGCACTGATTAGAAACACTATGTGCACGAATTGGAATAAGTGGGTGACGAAGATTCGCTCCTAGGTTACGGAGCAACGATGCAATGAGGGGGCCGAGGGTGTCGACAGTTCACATGGCTGACGATCCTGTCTAAGCCAAGACACAAGAGCTTCGGACAGCCTTGCATGCCTGAAGCAATTGGGCCCCTACCCCCCCTCTCTTCCCCCAGAAAAATTCTTTGATTGGCTCTTAAGGTTCGTCCTTGATTCGGCTACTACTTTCCTCACGTACCCTAAATCAAATTATATAAATCTAGAGTGCAGGAATTCCAGTCCGGTCCTGAGGGACTGAGATGGATTGTGTGGTCCAGTGGCGACCACGTTTGACTAGAGAAGTCTGCAGTTACAGACTGGTCTGGAGTTCAAATCCTCGAGAAGCGGGGTAGAGATGTAGGCGTGAGAGACGCCGAACTCTTTTGCCTTTTTGTCCCCTTTTTATTCTTCCGGGGATTTATTTAAAAATGTTTTTGTGCCAATCTTGTTGTGTGGTCGTGTTGCGGGTTTTTTGTTGGGGGTTAGGGAGGGGGGGGGGGACAAGGCGAGAATGGGAGGTCGGCTTATGTC